>JAQFVV010000177.1:1665561-1693061 GCA_028023455.1 Epiperipatus broadwayi | reverse complement strand
AGTAATAGTAGTAGTAATAATAATAATAATAATAATAATAATAATAATAATAATAATAATAATAATAATAATAATAATAATAATAATAATAATAATAATAATAATAATAATAATAATAATAATAATAATAATAATAATAATAATAATAATAATAATAATAATAATAATAATAATAATAATAATAATAATAATAATAATAATAATAATAATAATAATAATAATAATAAAATAATAAAAAATAATAATAATAATAATAATAATAAAAAAATTAAAATTTTATTCAAAAGACAATATACTTAAATGTATCAATCTTTTTTAAAATATATTACTATTTTTAAATATGTATTATTTATAAAAGAGTTTTTTTTCCCTAAATTATAAGAAAAAATATTTTTATCTTTAAAAATTATAACCTTAACTTGCCTTTTCAGCTAGTGGAATGACATCACAGTTATTTAAAATAATATAACCGATGAACTTTTAATTCAGAATATAAATTCTAGTAGTCTGCTTAAACAGAAATCCACTAATTTTAAATAAATATTTGTGTTTCTTCTTTGCATTCATCAGAAAATTTCACAGACCAAAGGATTTTTTTTTTGTACTTTTGGCAGCTAATTAAAAATTTTATGGAAAATTACATTACGATCATACTTAAAATAGGATAAAGAAAACAATATATAATTACCAAATTAGACTTTTTTTATTACCAATTATATGACTGCTAAGAAATTATAATTAAAAGATTGATTCTAAACGATTCCAGCTTAAATGCTGCATCTGATTGTAAAATATATATTTTTGGAGTAATTTGCATAGTCTGGCTTATTTATATATAATTGAGGCATAGATGAAGATGGGTCCATTTTTTTTTATAGTTCTAACTTGTGTTTGAGAATTGAGAGGTCCATGTGATATCATTATTCCATCTTAATGGCTGTCACATTATCATGTTTAAGGCATATCTGTTGAAGGCTTTAGCTTTCACGTTATTACAATATTATCGGTTTACGCTTAATAAATTTATATATTTACATTTGTTAATATCATTTCATTAGATTTAAAAAAATTGCTTCGTAATAAATCTTTGATTTCGCGTTGTTTATTTATATATAATATTTACTGAATTAAATGTGAAGGTATTTAAGCTTCACACTCTTAGTTCAAAATGCTTGAGTCTAACTTATTAATATATATAATTGAGGCATAGATGAAGATGGGTCCATCTTTTTCTTATAGATCTGACTTGTGTTTGAGAATTGAGAGGTCCATGTGATGTCATTATTCCATCTTATTGGCTGTCACGTTAGCATGTTTAAGGCGTATCTGTTGAAGGCTTTAGCTTTCACGTTATTATAAAATGTAATGTAATCAAAGGTATCATTAAACAAAGAAATTTGCACCTCTAACTTCTAAACATGGGATATATATTTGAGATACTTGTATGGTTATTTATATTGTTTCACAGACAAATTCAAAACATTTTTCAAAAATTAAACAACATAACTTATTTCCAATATAAAAAATATGTCTTCAAATATATATAAATTGAGTATCCAGGTAAAAAAAAAAACCCTTGCATCTTTTTTATTAAATTTATTTAAAGACAAATATAATATCATGTGGGTATCATTTTCCTCTGCTAATGAAAGTTGGATAATGTCTAAATACCAAACGAGTTAATTGAATTTAATAAATACTCTTCATTTGTATATTAAAAACATTCATTTAATTTTGTATTATGCATAGATATATGCACAGTTAAGTGCATAATATGTTTCTATTTTATTCTAATTATATTATTTTATGTAATATGTATTAGTAAACTAATTTTTCAATATCTTAATGTATTTTGTTCTCACTTAAAGTTTTTTTTGTACTACATTTTCTAACTGTTACATGTAAAGTGTTTTATCATGAACCAAAAAAAAAAAAAAATCAATGTAAGTTTGTTTTAATAATATGCACATACAAATAATGATGTAATACAACCATAAATCGATTACTGGTAATAACAATCCAAATATATTTGTTTATGAAAAACGCAAACATGGCCTCACTACTTACTATTAGAACTACAACACCCTAACACGTTTTCTTTTATTTATTTTTTTTTTACAGTTTTGCACGTTCGTTCTTTCTTTCTTTTTTTTTTTTGGTTAATAATTATGACCAAGTTAATAATATTTGAAAATCTCAAACAGAACAAACAATCTTCTTTCTTAAAAAAAAAAACACACACACACACACACACACACCGTAATCATTTATTTTACTGTTTTTATAAATGTTATTTAATGAAATATTGGGATCGCAAAACATTTTGCTTCACTGTCTCAGGCAAAAATAAAAAAAAATAAAATTTTTTTTATGAGATTAAACAAAAATATAATTAGCATATATGATGTTAAGTAAGATTATTACTGTGTGATCTATTTATTTTTATAATAGAATAAGTATCAACTTAGTAATAATAAAAATATTAAAAGATTAAATGCTCAATAAATGGCATACTTTGATATAATAATAACATAATATGTACCATATGAAAAAAAAGTTTGGATGACTTTTTAAATAAAAGTATAAATTTTGGGTGATTATTTTTAATAATGGATCTTTTTACCATTTCATTCGTGCTGATTTTTCTTTGAAATAAAATTAAAACATTTCTTTATAATCTGCATAATAGGGCCAGCGCGGTTTGACACAGATGGTGAAACGTCCACTTTTGGGATTGATTCTGGAGCTCGCATGTCATGCACTCAATTTTTTTATGAATTCTTGAGCAATTAAGTCATAGGTTTTTCTTTACATAATGGTACACATGCAAGTCATGAGGGAATACACAAAGAAGGTTTAAATTATTTCCGGGAAGTGTTAATTTCAAAATTATTGATATATTTTGATAACTTACAAATTTGTTTAAACTGATATTTAAAATGATTTCATCTATTCTTCCATATAGTATATTAAACAAGTATGATAAATATTACTGTAGAAGCTATTTTAGAATACCACTATTATATTATTAACTACTGTGAAAGTGCACTCAATAAATTAAAACTATTTCTATAGTCTGATTGTTACTACACTACTCTCATGCTATTTAGGGATTGGTTTCTATCCATTTTTAACACCTGGTGGGATGTGTGTGATCATAATAATACGAATAAAGACATATGAAAGAGAAGTATAATTTTCAAGATGCATATTTCATGCTGAACAAGCACTCATCCATTGGCCCAGATCACAGTCCCCCATATATATCTTTATCTTTGTCAAGTACATAATGGTAGCCAAATACTACAGTTTAAGTGATGTTTCAAATGTGCTGTCGATTATAACATTGACCCAAACTACTTAATGGAAGTATATTAATATTTTTAATACTCATTCATTAGACTAAACATTATCCATTTAATAAATAATACTTTTGTATTGTAATTTCAACTACGTCATACTCATCCAAGGTAAGGGTTTGTTTCTATCCACTTTTAACACCTTGTGGAGGAGTGTGATCATAAACCTATAACCAAATGTGAAATAGATATAGAATCTCCAAGATGCACATTTTGTGATGGACAAACACTTATCAGTTGGTCCATATCACAATTTCTTAGACCTGGACCAACTGATGAGTGCTGAATTAGCAGGAAATGTTTATCTTGGGGATTATACATATTTTTCACACATCTTTAGACATATGTTTATGACCTCACCCCTCCACAAAGTGTTAAAAGTCAATCAGTGCCTATCTTGCATGAAAATGGTGCACTGAAAATTACACTACAAAAATATTATTCATTAAGTGAATAATTTCTAGTCTAATCAATGACTAATAAAATTATTAATATTTTTACGATTTTTTTAGAAAATTTATTTTAGCCTTGAATGATTAGCTAGTCTGAAGTCTGTCTATTAAAATAGGTAGACTGGCTATCTTAATATAAAATTGAGCACTGATTGTATATATGTGTGGAGATAGTAATCTGGACCAACTAATAATTGATGGTTTAGCATGAAATATGTATATTGGTGATTACTTATTTTGTCAACATGTGTGTGATCAGGTGGATTAGCAATATGAGATGGCACTGAGAGTCGTGAGTTGTGTGAAAGTCTGAGTTTGAATCGTGCATATATTACATATATAAATGCAGATTTAAGCCTGTTCAATGTATCAATCTTATTTTTAGAAAATTAAAAAGCGTAATTAACTAATTACTATTAAAATGACATAAAAACAAGTAGTAAGAAAAGTCCTCAATGATGAAAGATTTTAACATTTTATTAAAATCTTTGAGTCAGTTCTTTTTTTCCATATGTCAAAGCATAAAGAGTCAGAGGAAAGCAAAACCGGGACAACTGCTTGTAAGGCAGTTGTGCTAACCACTCGGCCACCGACGCTTGACAGATCTTCAAGAATATTTTTGTAGCAAAGTTTAAAATTAACTCGTTGTTATGAAATTTTTGTTCCCCATTATATACTACTTATGACAGTGTGAAAAACTTATTTTGACAGGTTGATAGTTACCAGATTTTATTAGAGAGCTTTACTCTTAACGTAATGACTTCAAACTTATGACAGTGAGAAAAAAATTATTTTGGCAGGCTGATAGTTGCCAGATTTTATTAGTGAGTTTAACTCTTTACTCTTAACAAATTGACTTCAAATCAAACAATTATTCATTACATTTCCACTCACCAATAAAACTAAAAATTTTAATTTAATAAAATCTATTCTCCCTTCTTCTACAACATATTTTGTAGAAGTAGGGGGGGGGGAGCAGTTATAGGAAGAGGTTAGATTTGATTAAATTAAAATTTTTGATTTATTGGCGATTAGAAATGTAAGGAATAATTGTTTGGCATGTATTCATTATGTTAAAAGTAGAGTTATTGTCTCTAATTAAACCTGATGGTTATCAATCTGTATTTCATAATGTAGCTGCTATAAGAAATTCTTGTTATAAAAATAACTTCTAAGCTATAAAAATTAATTAAAGATAAGAAATCATGACTATTTCACCTCCTTTTTATTTTACTATTATAATTATTGTTACATAGAAATAAATTTTTTCCACTAACAACATTGGAATAGAAAACATAATTATCTTATGCAACATCAAGTGGAATAATCACAGCTACAAACCCAATTTTCAAACTTCAATTTAATATTCTTACTATTGTAATTTTACAACCAATTAATACAGGGGTGGACAAATAGTGGCCCCAGGGCCACATGCGGTCCACTAAGAGTTTTTATGTGACCCACCAAGACAATCAGAAAAATCCACCTTGAACTGAGATTTCCTTCCTATGCATGACCGAAGATTCGTCTCTTATTTTCCACTAGGATGGCCACATCAATACACATGCTCAGTGTAGATACAATATGCAGTGCTTTTCCAGTTGATCTGGTTAATTTCAATTTTGTCATTGCACTAGCAAATGTATACATTTCCAACTTTAATGAAACCATGAACCTTCCGAGAAAATGAAAAATCGATGATGAATCTCATGTGGTTAATGAAGAATGGACAAACAAATATTTCTTTGGTAATACAGGGAATAAAGCAGTGTGTTTATTGTGTCATGAAAAAAGGTGCGGCCATCCTGACCTTCGCTTCCACAAAGTGGCCCCGATGCGGCCCTCCGCCAACCTCTGTAGCCCCTGAGCCAAAACAATTGCCCACCCCTGAATTAATATATAGTGGGTGGGTTTATTACCATCTTCTTTCAACATATGAATGTGACTTTTCTTAAAGAACAATAAGTAAATTCCTTTTTTTAATCAGCAATTTTGATTATTTTATACAAAACAATGAATAACAGCATCATGCCAAGAAACCTGAGTTTAAATATTACAGCTTTTCTATTTTTCCAACAATCTCATTTTTTCTCATCCATGATATGCACACACTTACATCCTTTAGAGTGTTGTTTCATATAATTCAAAACAGTGTAAAATAAAATAGTTTTAAAATACTATAAAAGGAAACTGACAAGCATTATTTCAAGGTAGTGGATAAGTTACATTTATATTTGATATTACAGCAAAATAAGGAAGTGGTGAATTTGGTAATATTTCTGACAAAAATAAATAAATAATTATAGTATTGAATGATAGTATAAATGAATAAAATGTTATAGTACTTTCAGAGACATAATTAAATTATGCAGGTTAATTAAACAAAAAACAGTTGTATTTCTAAATTAATTTTAAAAAAAAATATAACATATATAAAAAAAACTCATAATAAAATATATAATGTCTTAAAACCTCAAGGTCTTAAGATTTGTTTTATATTTTATATGTTTATTTTGCCTAGTTATTTGGGGTGTTAATAATAATTTTAATTGTAGATAAATTTGTAATATCTAGTTTCTCTTCTATAAATACAAATTGTTAAAAACATAATGATAAAAAATAATTATAAGTTTTTTGAAAGTTAGAAGAAAAAAGAGATCACATAACAAATATATAAGCTTTATTTTTATTGCATGGAGATTGCAGATGGATTATATAGAGATATTAACATGAATTTTGGATGGTAAAAGTTGTACACTATTTGAATTCTACCTTGAAACTCAATTTTGCAATTTGTCTTTATCAAAGAAGCTTTAATTTCTACTGTAACAAAAAAATCAATTTTTGATGAATCAATAAATATTTAGCCTTCAAAATCTATTAAGTCAATTTCTAGCCTTCTTTTTTCTATTGATATTATACATGTGTAAACCTGATTGTCATCAAGGAAAATGTTTAGACATGAAAAAAAAACTTTCTTACAACTAATAAACTCAATCAAAATTACATGGAAAATTATAAGAACAAATTGTTTTCATTACTGTAATATGGATATAAGTTATTTAAATCAATTATATTCTTTCAGTATTAGGTAAATATTTCACATATTTTACTTTGACTTCAGGTATATATATATTATATATATATATATATATATATATATATATATATTTTTATATGTCATAAATAGTACAATGATGCAGATTTATTTGGAGATTAACATAAGAAGAAATATATATATATATATATATATATATATATGTCATAAATAGTACAATGATGCAGATTTATTTGGAGATTAACATAAGAAGAAGATCATGTGATGTATCTGTAGGGCTAGAATAAGTATTATTTTATTTGATTATAATTGGACTTATTTCATGGTGGGAATAGTGATATATTTTGTAATTCAAGATGTATTTATGTCACCAAAAACCTACCTACTGTTTCAATATATATATATATATATATATATATATATATATATATATATATATATATATATATATATATATATATATATATATATATATATATATACTCAAAACTACCCCAAAACCAAAATTCAACCAGACCAGGATAAAAATAATATTAAAACATAACCAAAGGTTTCACTGCTACAAGAAGACTTCTCAAGTGTAAAGAACTACAAAAACTATACAATATATATAATATTAAAAATTACCCACAAATCCATTCACTTCCCATCTACCCTTAATATTAAAAAAACTCTTAAATAAGCTAATTGCTCCAGAATAATAAATTTTCAATAATAAAGATTCTTTAATTCTTCTTTTGATTTCATTTCTCTCAAAGAAAACAACCTTAGCTTCATCAAAATCAATAGTGTGGCCTGTATCTTTTTCATGAACATACAAAGCAGAACTAAGAAATCTATTTTTACCTCTACTTTTATGAACCTTTATTCTTTCATTTAAACTCAAACTACTCTGACCTATGTAAACCTTCTTATAAAATAAACAAGGGATAAAATATACTACACCAGGAATAGTCTTTCTATCAAAAATTTCTTTTGTATTATTTAATAAATTATTCAATGTAACACACCTTTTTCCAAGCAATTTTCTTATTTTCAAACAATTTACTATTTCCACATAGAATTTTATAAGAAAACAATTTAAATGGCAAAGAAATAAAATCATATTTTTTTTAACCTTTACATACTTACAAATATTACTATTAAATAAAATACTTTTAACAAACTTGTCAGAGTAACCAACACTTAATTAATCTTTATAAAACTGATATTTCTTAAACAAAGCTACCCCACTAGAATTATTTAATTTAATATTCCTATGACAATAATTCCTTAAATCAGCTACTTTATGAGATACAGACTGATAGCTATCAGGTTTAATTATACCTGATAGCTATCAGTCTGTATCTCATAAATTAGCTGCTTTAAGGAATTATTCTCATAGGAATATTAAATTAAATAATTCTAGTGGGGTAGCTTTGTTTCAGAAATATCAGTTTTATAATGATTACTTAAGTGTTGGTTACTCTGATAAGTTTGTTAAAAGTATTTTATTTAATAGTAATATTTGTAAGGATGTAAAGGTTAAAGAAAAATATGATTTTATTTCTTTGCCATTTAAATTGTCTTCTTATAAAATTCTATGTGGAAATAGTAAATTGTTTGGAAATAAGAAAATTGCTTGGAAAAAGGGGTGTTACACTGAATAATTTATTAAATAATACAAAAGAAATTTTTGATAGAAAGACTATTCCTGGTGTAGTATATTTTATCCCTTGTTTATTTTGTAAGAAGGTTTACATAGGTCAGAGTAGTTTGAGTTTAAATGAAAGAATAAAGGTTCATAAAAGTAGAGGTAAAAATAGATATTTTAGTTTTGCTTTGTATGTTCATGAAAAATATACATGCCACACTATTGATTTTGATGAAGCTAAAGTTGTCTTCTTTGAGAGAAATGAAATCAAAAGAAGAATTAAAAAATCTTTATTATTGAAAATTTATTGTTCTGAAGCAATTAATTTATTTAAGAGTTCTTTTAATATTAAGGGTAGATGGGACGTGAATAGATTTGTGAGTAATTTTTAATATTATATATATTATGTAGTTTTTGTAGTTCTTTACACTTGAGAAGTCTGCTTGTAGCAGAGAAACCTTTGGTTGTGATTTAATATTATTTTTATGCTGGTCTGGTTGAATTTTGGATTTGGGGTAGTTTTGATTATATATTGACTGGTTTAGCTTTATGCTTGTAATGTTTATATATATATATGATCAATAGATGGAGCTTTACCAAGACCTCCAAGCAAGCGTATTTGTTTACATAAACATCACAGTCAATATTCACTGTCTTTTTCATTTTGCTCCACCCTCAGATCAGCTTATTTCAAGCTGATTTGCTCTCATCAGTGAAGGGATAGGAGTTAGAAACTAGACCTAAATATTAACTCCAAGCGTTTATGCAAAACGTTTCTATCAGTTTGCAAGCATGAATTTTTTTAGACACCTAAATGTCTTCAAACTCAGCCTATCAAACTAGATAGCTATGTGGGTCTGATATAAGTTCAGTTTCTCCACATAATCAAAGCCTCTGCAATCTATATCATTGCAAGAAAACTGTAAACGTACATTTATGAAAAACAAACAAGTTAGATGTACCTTTAAAGTTTTCTTGCAATGATATAGATTGCAGAGGCTTTGATTATATGAAAAACTGAACTGATATCAGACCCACATAGCTATCTAGTTTGATAGGCTGAGTTTGAAGACATTTAAGTGTCTAAAAAATTTATGCTTGCAAACTGATAGAAACATTTTGCATAAACGCTTGGAGTTAATATTTAGGTCTAATTTCTAACTCCTATCCCTTCACTGATGAG
The DNA here is from genome assembly GCA_028023455.1 of Epiperipatus broadwayi. Lineage (NCBI taxonomy): Eukaryota > Metazoa > Onychophora > Udeonychophora > Euonychophora > Peripatidae > Epiperipatus > Epiperipatus broadwayi. Next base: position 1,683,376 of record JAQFVV010000177.1, on the reverse strand, counting down.
AGCAAATCAGCTTGAAATCAGCTGATCTGAGGATGGAGCAAAATGAAAGAGACAGTGAATATTGACTCTGATGTTTATGTAAACAAATACGCTTGCTTGGAGGTCTTGGTAAAGCTCCATCTATTGATCATTAATACAAGCAATAGCAGGTTTCTACGTATATAAAACTTGGTTTTGTTTTTCATAAATGTATCTTTAAAGTTTTCTTGCAATGATATAGATTGCATAAGCTTTGATTATGTGGAGAAACTGAACTGATATCAGACCCACATAGCTATCTAGTTTGATAGGCTGAGTTTGAAGACATTTAGGTGTCTAAAAAATTCATGCTTGCAAACTGATAGAAACGTTTTGCATAAACGCTTGGAGTTAATATTTAGGTCTAGTTTCTAACTCCTATCCTTTCACTGATGAGAGAAAATCAGCTTGAAATCAGCTGATCTGAGGGTGGAGCAAAATGAAAGAGACAGTGAATATTGACTCTGACATTTATGTAAACAAATATGCTTGCTTGGAGGTCTTGGTAAAGCTCCATCTATTGATCATTAATACAAGCGATAGCAGGTTTTTATGTATATAAAACTTGTTTTGTTTTTCATATATATATATAAATGAATAAATATAATATGGGAAATTTACTAAGTCTATTTTAGATAATAACTGAACTCCCCTCTAGCTGCCTTGTTCAATAACCTTTTGCAATACAAAGACATGGCAAATAGAGGACATTTCAATTATTATTTTAAATAGATTTGGTAAGTTTCACATAACATTGTATTTATTCAATATTAAAATATTATTTATGATTACATATATAACATGAGTTCGTTTATTACAGTTTTACAAATGAATGAAATATTTATCCTGTATAAACTTAATATCATCTAAATCAATTTACGTTAAAATATATATGCTAATTCAAGTTTGCTTTCTGGCTGTTATTCTTCTAAATAACTCTTAAAATAAAAGATTTAAAATACAGTACAGTAAAATGTGGTCCATTTCGTTATTATAAATACTTATTAAACATGGCAGCTAGAGAAAATTTCAATTATTATTTCAAATTTCATAGACAAATAAATTTATTCCAAATTAAAATATTTATATATATATATAACAATAAAAATAATAATAATAACAGTAACAAACTATTATAAACAATCCTCAAATTCGCAGAAGTACTTTCGTTAATTTCTTGAATCTGCCTCAACTGCCATTAAAATTTAAAAAGCAGTTGAGGCAGGTTCAAGAAATTAACCGAAAGTACTTCTGCGAATATAAGGATTGTTTATAATAGTTTGTTATTATTATTATTATTATTATTATTATTATTATTATTATTATTATTATTATTATTATTATTATTATTATTATTATTATTATTATTATTATTATTATTATTATTATTATTATTATTATTATTATTGTAATTACAATTTTGTTTTAATTAACGGACATTTTATTTTTATATTATATATATATATTAAATAGTTGCATTAGTTTATTCTCTATATTTCTGAATTTAGCTAACTAAATTGATCTCATTTTCATCTCTAATACAAATCATGTATATATACTTAAAATAAAGTTCAAAATAAAGCGTCATTTCCGTGAACAGTTGGTTCTCATTACCAAAAATTATTTCTCAAAATAGAAAATGTAGATGAGATATTACTATTTCAAAGGTGAATTAAAAACATTTAAAAAAATTAAATAAATTATCAAATGTAGTTTATAATTTTTAATTTTGCAATGTACGTTTTGTGTTTTTTTCTTTTACTTTATTTTTATTATTATTATTATTATTAGTAGTAGTAGTAGTAGTAGTTGTAGCAGTAGGTATAGTAATAATAATAATATAAGCAGTAAGAGTAATATGAAAATTTTGAAACCAGAAAAAGATAACTTTATGCATGTCAACGACTCCGTCCATACTGGGGTTTTTAGTCCCTTTAATTAATATTTATATTTTTATTCAGTTAAATAATTGTCAAAAGTTAAACTACAATGTTTATATATATATAATTTTTACACTATGTTCTGCGATTTCATACTTTTTTATCGTTTTTATTAATTTAAATTTCGCCATAAGTGGTCTGATTTTTTTTAGTGAGAACTTTGAATTTCTATAGATTGAGCAGGAAATTTGATTTGCACTTATGCCATTTCTATTTCTTATTACAGCACAATATATTTACTTCAAATCCCTATAATGAGAAATTATTTTTATTATTTACAATAGAAAATATACTTCTAAATTTTAAATAATCAACTTCGGTTTAAAGTAAAGAATAAGATAATTGCTTAATCCGTTTTACTTTACAAAAATATCTAAAAAATAATAATACTTTACGTATTTATTTTACAGACGATAACTATATTTATTTTATTTTAAACATTAAACTCTAAATGTCTGCATAGTTTTAGCTTTGTGAATAACTACAACTGCAATAGAAAACGGTTTTTGAAATGTGAAAATAATAACTTAACAAAAAAGAATAGATTAGCTTATTCAGCTTTAATTTCCATAGAAAATGAAATTTTGATTCTGTTCTGAATAATACCTTATAGCTAAAAGCTGCTAAAACTTTTTAAAAAGACTTTCATACGTACGTATTCTTGTTACAACATTAAATATTTTATATTTCTTTTTTTTTTCAATGCTGCTATTTTATTTTTAAAAAGAAAAGGTACTTAGAAAACTATATTACAAAGACTGTACTTACGTAAAATCTATGAGAAGGAAAAGACAATAAATACACATTGAGAACCAAATTTTATATATCATATAATTAAACAGCTTCAATTTCAAGTGTATTAATTATTAAGAAATGATGAAATATCTTTACGCCACCTACATTATATTATATTAACCATTATCCAGCAGCCATAAGACCAAACAGAAACCCTTGGTAAGTCATTATACAAAATAATAATTTTATGTGTAAACACCATATTCACGATGTTGTATTTAGAGCCTCAATAATATTTGAATCTAACATGATTAATCTGTAGATGGATCTATGTGAATGTTACACTGAATATAAGAAGATCATAGTACCTACTTGTAATAAGTATTCATGAAGCAATCAGATGCTGCTGTTTTTTTTTAAATCTCCTATCACTGTTGGGTGGGAATATATGGTGAAATGGTTTACTAAACCTTTGTGCTGTGAGATTTTCTGGGTATCTAAAATTATTATATCTTAAATTAATACCATTTAATGGCAGAAATACATATTTATGAAAAATTGGAAATTCATCAGTACATTAAAATGAATGCTTTTTACAATCTGTCTTATAACTATTATTAAGTCAAATTCATTTTTACTATAATTACATTTTCAATAAAGACAGTTAAAAATTACAGTCATCAATGTTCATAATTGCTATTTTTTAATTAACTAATACATAAATTTGAAAAACTTATGGTGTTGTATATGTCAATATGGAATGATCATAAATGTCTTTATCAATCATACTTCATGCTATCTGTTGGTAGAGTGACAACTTAAAATGATATCAAACACAAATCATTTTGTCATTAAATAGATTTACAATACACAATTTGATATTAACTAGAATATGAATTATAATAGTAATTTAATATAAAGTTTCCCTATATACAACAACATTTCTATAAATTTTTATACAGGATATAAATAAATATGGTTACTAGATTACATATTGATATAAAATTTAATTTATCATCAATTTCAATTATCATTATTCTACTACAGAAGCAAAGTCTCCAAGTTTAATGCAGTTTTTCTTATCTCTGGTTTTGCTTCTCAATATCACACCAGGAAACATCTTTGTTTCATCCATCTATTTTATTAATGATCTTTTTTGTAGGTCTTTTACACTCTCTTAGAATAGAATCAAGGTTAGGACTTGACATTAAGTATTCATTTGTTATCATCTCTTCTAGCAATACATTTAACCCAACTCAATTAAAATCTTTTAATTTTTCAATGTTGACAATAATATATATATATATTGTAACGATCCGGAGAAAGCTAGACTTGCATAAACTGCACTACAGGGCGCCATCTAGGCATTTGAACCTAGAAAAATTTATAAAGTAGGCAGATACGTAAGTCAACAAAAAAAAATATTTTTTTTGTTTTTAAATTTTGATTCCGGTCGTTAGCCCAAGTCACTAGCTCAGTGAGTAGCAGAGATAATAAAATATAACTTAATTTTATATCTTAAATATAAAAGAATAAAAGCCACTGCCAGAAATTAACACATAAAATATTTATTTACGCACATATAAAATCATTCTAAACTCGAGGAATAGGTTTAACATTTTTAGATTTTTATATTCTTATTACTCTTTAATTTTACATTTATATAAATTTCAATGATTTTAATTTTCTTTTTATTTAGATTGTCAAGTATGAATAGACTACATAGATCTGCATTTGAAAATAAACATTCTATCCCTATTTAACCCTAGGCTAAAATTCGCAGTCAAACTGGCATCAATCCATCCGATACATTTATGTATTCAATGTAGCATGAAAATACAACAGCACAAAGATATTATACTGTCAGGAATGGACATCTGAACAATATAGTTTAAGAAAACATTGATTCTTGTCTAATACAGGAATATGATGTCTGTATAGCAAGAAGAACAATAAAATAAAAACTCCATAGGAAGGGACCGCCATCCTTTTTGCTGACTTACAATCCCATCCATAGGCAAAGGGTTGGTGCGGTGTATAGAGCGATTCTGCACGTAGCGAAACTCATACTACATATACTAATTACACAAATATATCCAATCCATTGACCCAATTCAACCATGACACAAATAACCTAAGATTACCCTCCCCTAATATAACTTTACAAATCTATATAGCCATTCAAGCCCGACTTAAGTTTAACATTTAGATACGTTCGCACAAATGAGTTTTAAAATGTTGGGTATAGATCGATTACATAGATTCCACGGTCAAAAACATTTCAAAATAAACATAAACTATCAAAATACAAAATTATTGATACAGACAATCGCAGAGGGAAACTTATAAGTAACCCACTAGTATTCACCATAAGATACTTGCGTTGTCACCAATAACTTAACAGACATCCGAATAAATACATTTTAGATACTCACCGTAAGGTATCATTATTTATCGAATGTCTATATATTTTGATCAAATATGAAAACCAAAATATAATTAACCTCAAACGAATCCATGCAAGCGTCTATAAACAACTTAAATTTCATGCATTTAAATAATCTTTACAATAAGAAAAAAAAATAATGGAAAAGATGTTTATCAATCGGAAAACATATAAAATTAAACATTATTAATTTGACTTAAAAACTTACAAAAGTCAGATAAGAGTCCGTTTTAACTTTTAAATTGGCTTGTTTATCAATTTATCAAACTTGACAAAAGTTCTTAATTGATTTTAATACTTGTTCATTTCACATAATCCATGTTCCCGTTGGCAATTCCCACGGTGTCTCCATTGGAAGAAAATGTTCTGGAGGTAGCATTAGCTGGTTCCATTCTGGTACCACAGTCTTTTCATTTTATTTTTTTTTAAAACAAACAAAAAACATGAGAGAGAACGGCAAGTGCGTCTTACCGTTGTCATCAAATCAAGTTGGAAAAACTCTCTGACTGGAACTCAATATTTTTTTCTTTTTATAGTCCTCCTATGGATTCCATGAACAAAAACGTCACTGTTCTGTTTTTTCGTTATGGTCCGGGCCTTTATTTGGCTTCCATTGGTCAAGCTAAAATCCCTTTCTTCTCTTATCTAACTTTCCATCTGACTTTTTAATTAAACAGCTTTTAGATAATTAATAAACAATCATTTCCATTTATAGATTACAGGAATTAATTAATACCTGTTTTTATTTTAACTTACGTTATTTTTTTATTAAAATACTTTTATAAATCTTTTTTTATAAAAAATACATTCAAATACCTTTTTTTATTTATTAAAAAAAATATTTTTAAAGTTTAGCATCTGTGCGAATGTATATACGTATAACAAACATTTTTAATTTTAGCGTTTTGTTTTTTTTTACTTTTATTTGCGAACTTTTAAATTTTTATTTTAAATTAATGTAATGACATATTTATATATCGTTACAATATATATATATATATATTATATTCTAACCCCCCCCCCGTGCATTCGCACCCCAAAATATATTGTTTATTATGAATATTACGGGTTCTAGCTCAGTTAACAAATAAATAAATGAAATATTCAGCATTAATTAAAATGATTACTAGCTCTAATTTTTAAATACAAGTACGGTTCAATTTTAAAATGAATTAACAAATATTTACTATTTTCATGAGACATGGAGTGACAATACAGACTACATTGAGCCATTATCTACACGATACTACCTCAATGGCATAAGAACACTATCCCCCCTTTTTACTATACCAAATAACTAACTCATAGTATTCTTACGACTTTCTGAGCTCTATTCACTACGATTAAAATAATAATCATATCTTAATCTTCTTTATAACAAGAATCTAGCTCAATTAAATAAAATGAAGTAAAATAAAATAAAATCTCAGGTTCATAAATTGTATTCTAACTGATTTAAAATTACGGTAGTAAAATATGAAAAGGGAATTTTATGTCATAATCTACTACACAGCAACTAATAATAATAAAAAATAATAATAACAATAACAATATAATATAATCTTATTTCTTCCAAAATAAAATAAATAAATACGTACGTGGTAGTATTTTAATAATCTGACAACAGAATACATGTGGCAACATTAGCATATAATTTAATGTAATATTGTGGCAACCGACTTATGACCAATAAATAATATAAAATTATGATCTTTTAATTTTAACATACCAATAAATTCTCAAAATTCTTATAACACTTTTATGTTTACCTTTTGTGCAAAACTTATATGTCTGTTTCAATTATAAATGTATCGTGATTTCATGCATCCATGTGGAGAAATAACAACTCGGACACAAAACTTTAAAACAAATTTAAAACAAAGTTTATTAACAACATAAATAAATTAACAATATTTTTACACTATATACATTGGATATCCCTTACTTTCATATCTCAACTTAGTTTATTAGTTTATAAAATGAAATCAAAATATTATTTACTTTTCCTAGTAAATCTTTTTTTTTTAACACTTAAGAAAATACAGCATTATTACTTGATTTATTATTATGGTTAGCTTATTACAAAATGCATTTCTTATATGATTATCACAAACACTTTTCATCCCTAATATTAAAATTACATTTTTTACAAAATTTACATTCGTAATAAAATTCTACAAAATAATAAAATTTAGTTTCATATTGGTTGTATGGAATCTTACAAAGTCAAAACACTATTCTACATTCGGTATTAGGTTTTTATTATTCATTATCCGATGTTTATTAATCCTAATATTCTCATTCAAACCTTACTTTGGATGATATTATTATAACTATTAATATACCATGCACAAGTATATGTTTATTATACCTTATTGAATTTTCTCTTGATAAATATGCAATACTCATTCCTTCCAACATTAATATTAAAAAAAAATTCAAATTTTATTATCACTTTTTAAAATACTTGGTTTAGATTTCTTTTCAAAATTTTATATTCATTTCTGAATTAATTTTACAATGTATTATATGATTCTTTCTCTCTTTATGATATTTTGGACTTTCAATTTTAAAGTTACACAATTCTATACATTCAAGCAAATAAACTATTCTTATATAAACGATAACATATCTTCAGTTCTATTTTATTCATTATTTCTTTGAAAATATCTTTCTGACCGATGCAGATTCACGAAATAACGATAGCGAAGATAGATGCATAGGATCAAAATACAACTAGAATATTACTCGTCATATACCTTGACAATCATGGCACAGTGAATTAAAAGACACTATAGAAGAGTGACCTTTACCTGTCCACCAACCTCTATCATAGGAACGATGCTAAAGCTATTTCTTCAGCTTTATTCTAACATCAAAAGTTTAAAGATATGCAAACACTGTCCAAACCATATGTGTTCAGTCATAGGACTTTGTTAACTATACTAAATCACACAAAACTAAATATGATCCAAATCCCTTATATTTTCCTATTTCTTAAAAAAAAACACATCATCTTGGTTTCCTCTCCACTAGTACTTCCGAGTCACTATCCGATCTTATTTCTCAAGATTTTTTCTATACTGTACATTGACAAATACATATCTACATTACTAACAATAATAAAATTCATTGATATTTTAAAACTATTCCACTGTTCTATAAGAAAATCTTTTTACTACTTTCCTCCATATATTTAATCATATACAAACTATTTAAATATCTGAATACTTTATCACATGAAAGTTCAAAAGAATCACACAATTGTTCTGTTAAATTATATTATTAATATACTTTAAATAAATTGTTGCATGCATATTCTGAATTACTCCTATCTCATTATATGTTAAAATGTTGCATAAAATGTGTACATATAATTAAGACTTTCACACTTCATTCTTAGGTCAATAGATGATCTAAAAAAAATACATTATGCATTATAAATAACTATTAAAATTACCAAATGACCTTTATCTCCTCGATTGCGTTTCATAGGCTTCACCATCCATTTGATCCTTGTAGATATAAGATTCACATCCATACACTTTATTTTTAAACACTATTTCTATAATTTTATCAAGTTATTACATTTAAATTTTAATATTACTAAATTTATGTTTTATGTTTTTCCTAATCTCACATAACATTTTATATTTTAAAATAAATTAGTAAAAAATATTCAAACTATATTTACTGTACTCCTTCATCAAATTTTCCTGAAAACCATTCATACTAAAGCAAAAAAAAAATTGTTTATCATTTCTTTTCCATTTACTTAATGTTCCTCTCCCTGCTTGTTCAATTTTAAGGTAAAAAAAATATTACTTCGTTCAATAATTATTCATGAATGATAATCCTTGGTTTTTATAATATTTAATACAATTATTAATTATGATATTAGTTAATCCCGTAAAGAAAACTTCAAAATATTCTCTTCTAATATTTCCTGCTAATATTTTCTCCCGCACAACTTTTACGATGCATCTTCTCAGTACTTTGATTTAAATATTCAATAAAACTTTTCTGTTTCCATGGATTCATTTCATTAAGTAAATTAGATTTATATTTTCCAAATCTTTATCTTTATTAATCATTTCTCTAATGAACACTTTATAATATTTTTTAATTATTCTTAGAGAAAGTTTTTCTGTTCCTTTTTCATAAAAACACAATAGCTCTTTCATATTATTATTCTGTAACTTTTTTCCTTCTTTTAAAATTCTGGTACTATATACTTTGTAATGTTTCCTTTAAAAGACAAACATTCTTTCTCCATTATAACTTTTACATAATTTTTTCTTTATGATATACGCATCTTAATTTTTCCATAGAGAAGAATAAAAAAAAAACTTCGGAGTAGCCTTTTAAAATTGTGCATCATAATTTTTCCTGACGGCAAATAACTTTTCTTTTAAGTTTTCTGTATAATGTCCAAATTATATTTATCTGAGTTCTAATACTTTACAATTATTTTTACTTTATCAATACTTTTAGGTATTTTTCTGTAGTATTTCCATTTTACTGCAGGGTTTCGGCTAAACTTGAATAAAAAATCCTGGTAAGAAATCTTTTAAATTAGCCTTCCATTTAAAGGCAGTTTAAAATATTATATTTTAAAACAAAACTTTTAAAATAAATACAAAATTTTTTAAATTATAACACTTTTCTAGCTTACGATCTTATACAGCTAAAAAATATGTTCCTCCTTCCTTTACTTACACATTACTTCTCCTGCTCCGTCTAATTCCTATTTTTCGTCTGCTAAAATACCTCCGTTGATTGGTTAATGACTTTTTTAGCGCGAACAAATTTACACATTTTTAGTTTTATAATAGATTAAACTTTTTAAAATAAAGAATTTATGATGTCATGTTTTAAAATATTACTTAGAATAGTATTTTTAAACTCAATTATAGTTTTATCAAAATCATTTAAATTTTAAAACAATTATTAAAATAACATTCAATATTTCAACTTTTACTTTAACGATAGATAGCAATTATATTTGGTTTTATAATTCACAAACTTTATTATATTCTAACAAGCGTGTGTGTGAAGGTATATAATATACAGTCACATGATTACTAACTTTATCAGATGATTTCTTTTTTTTAATTTACGTCTCAGTCTAAATTACCAAAACTGATATATTTTATAAAAATTTGGAAAATAATTTAAAAAATGTAGAACTAAATATAATTCTCACCATCCTAAAGTTTATCTTAAAATATATTAGATTAAATTTGAATATTAATTATAATTATAATATTATATATAGCGTTTATTTAATTTATTAGTTTTAAAACATTACAATTAAATTGTTAATATATTTTTAACTATTTATAGCTGTATTATTTTATATGGCCAGCTTTTACAACCATAAGCAAGGATATAATTAAGCTTTATTTAACTGTTTTTTTTTTAAATAATCCATTACACTTTTACATACCAGGTATTTTTCAGCCTTAAATTGTACTATAAAATCTAATCGATCATACAATTATCAATATATTACACAAACATATTTTAAATTTTAAATTTTTTTTTTTAGCAATTGCCCATTCTACCTTATTATGACCTATAGATAAGGGCACATTATATATATATATATATATATATATATATATATATATATATATATATATATATATATATATATATATATATATATATATATATATATATATATATATATATATATATGATCTTCTACTAAAGTAATTTGCTTTTAGACCTCTTATGTTACTTCCACTATACATTTCTTCATAATTCTCGGAATGATGTAAAGTCTATGTTTTCTTAGCTGATAAGTTTCCAAATTTACATGATCACCATCTCTTATACTAGCACATAATTGTTTATAAACAAAGCAAAACTCTTCATGCAGTAGTGCCACCCTGTGCCAACCAGAGTAATCAATGGATTCCAGAAAGCTTGTGCATAAAATCCTTATCTAATGCCTACTCATCCAATATCCCTAGACTAGTTTCTGGCTTGTGGCCTTTGTCAGTGAGGAGCTTTGGATCTGAGAGCACTGCACCTAGATAAAGGTGGTTGTGGAGGGTTGCATTAGATCCTGTGATCTAGGTGCAGTGCTCTCAGATACCAAGCTACTCACTGATGAAAGCCACAAGCCAGAAACTAGTCTGGGGATATTGAATGAGTAGGCATTAGATAGAGATTTTATGCATAAGCCTTCTGTCATCCATTGATTACTCTGGTTGGCACAGGGTGGCACTTCTGTATGGAGAGTTTTGCCTTGTTTAAGTTTTCAAATTCCAAATTTATAATAAAACTGATAAAATATGTCCATTAAAAACGTTTATTTTCAAATACATAGTCATATGTAGTGTGTTTCTATTGAATATTAAGTTATTTACTGCAAAAAATAATTTATTCAAGTTGAATTCTGTGAGTAACTTCATCAATTGTTATTCAGTATATGTTAGCAAAGAGATCATGATATTTGTAATTGTTATTTTTTTTTTCTAAATTATAAATAAAAAATGTATTTTTTTCTTGTGAAAAAATCCAATGCACAGAGATTAGACTTTCCATACAGTCGGACCACTCAGTGTAAACCAGAGTAATCAATGGATGTCCTACAGTACAAAGAGTTTAGCTATTGTGTAAGCAGCTTGTGAAAGCATAAAGAAAAGTAATCATAAATATTTAGTGGCTTAATAAAAAATCCAATGCATATTATATTAATCTTTTTACTCTTTATCTTTATTCCTATTCTCATATTGTTATCTGATACTTCTTATAATATATACTAAAAGTAATCATTTTATCTGCATATTTCAGATGCCTTGAAACTCTTGTATTCTTATTTATTAGCTTTCTATTTTCATCCACAAAATACTTCTTCCAAATCACAGTAAAAAGTTTTGGAGTTATGAAATTAGTGTGTTATTGACCATTTTCAATATTACCTTCATTATTAGCAATATATCATCTAATAATTGCTGTTGCATTTTGATATAAATCTTCAGAATTTATAACATCCTAGTTATAAATCTTGACAGTATACTGGTCAAAATACCGTGAATTGCTTATAGAATCAAGTACCATTTTATAATTAATAAATTGTAATGACAATGTATATTTATTGATTATTTCTATAACGTTTTTCAATATTTGTATATCCTTGATTGTGCAAAACCATTTGTGAATAAAGTTTTAATCATTTAGTTGTTTTAAATCTAATATTTACTGTAGAAGAGTTGTAATTTCTTGGTAAAAAATTTATACAATTGATAGACGTTTGATTTCAGTAATTTCTACTACATTTATTTTTTATCATTTTTCTTCATATCAATATTACTACTGCATTATTTTAATTATCTTGTACATGTTTATTATTATTATTATTATTATTATTATTATTATTATTATTATTATTATTATTATTATTATTATTATTATTATTATTATTATTATTATTATTATTATTATTATTATTTATTTATTATTATTATTATTATTATTATTATTATTATTATTATTATTATTATTATTATTATTATTATTATTATAATTATTATTATTATTATTATAATTCTTTCTAATATGCCAGTAAATCTCAGTTCAAAAGATATTACAGTATTTCTTGAAAATAATTTACAAACTAGCATTGTTTGTCATAAAGTTAATATGAATAATTCTAAGTCTTCTTGCTTTTATGTTTCTGTTTCTGCACATAAACATAATGAAATAATATCCCCCAATTTATGGCCTTGCGGTGCTTCCATTTCTTTTTTTTATGGATCTCTGGCTAGTTCTCTAAGGTTTTAAGAGAATTTATTTTGTTTTACTATCTATTTTATTTTATTTTATTTATTTATTTTTATTTATTTATTCTTTCTTTATCACTTTTTTTTTCTCTTTTTGGTTTTATTTGTGTTGTTTCCATTATCTTTGTGGGTAACATGGTAGGCCTTTCTTGTTTTTACATGAATGTCAGAGGTATGAGGACTAAATGTGTTCAAATTAAACAATTTTTTGAAACAGAACATTTTGATCTTATTTTACTTACAGAAACTTGGTTGAATCAACAATTTCCTGATTGTTCTTTTCTTGATGATAGATTCAGTATTTTGCGAACTGACAGATCTATGGATAATATTTCTCGAGGTGGTGGTACTCTGATTGCTCTTCATAAAGATGTTTTTTATAAAGAACTTTCTTTTTCTTCTTCTTTTTGTGAATCTACATGGTGTGAAATTACTTTAAATCACAATTTTAAATTTATTTTAGGTAATGTTTATCTCAAACCCACTTTGTCATTGTTGGAGTTTGATTATTTTTTGACATCACTTGAAGATTTTCTAATTGGCTATGATAATGTTATTATTACTGGGGATTTAAATATTCCAGATTTATATCAGGGTAGAATTGCTACACACTTTTCTGTTTTGTCTTCTAAGGCTTCTAGAATGTTAAAGTTCTGTAAATTTTTAGGACTCAAGCAATATAACCCATTTGTTAATTCCTTTCATCGTACTTTGGATTATATTTTATGTAGTTCAACAGTAGTTAGTAATTTTCAAGTTGTCTCTGTTAATTTTCCTATTGATGCTCATCATCCACCTTTTGAGTTTTATATTAATGTTTGTCACTCAAAGATTAATTTTTCTAATATTTCAAGAAAGGATTATGGGAAGGGTAATTATTTTGATTTTTGTAGAAACTTTTCTAAAGTTAATTGGAATTTTTTGTATTCTTTTAATGATGTAAATCTTTGCTTGGATGAGTTTTTAAAGATTCTTAATGGTTTTATTGATTTGTATATTCCCAATAAGCGACCTTTTTATAAGGGTTTTCCTCGTTGGTTTTCATGCGATCTTATTAAAATTATTAAAAGGAAGTCTTATCATCGTAGACTTTATTTTAAAACACAGAATATCTTTTTTTATAATAATTTTATTAATTTCAGAAGATTGGTGAAGCATGTTTATAAAAGAGATTTGAAGAATTATATTAGAAGAATTGAGGTTAATATTTCATCTAACCCTAAAGAATTTTGGGATTTCATTAAAAAGTCTGGTTTGGGTAGAAAAAAGGTTCAAGCTACTCATGGTTTCACTTTAAGTGCAAATGACTTTTCAAAACATTTTGCTGATGTATATTCATCACATGATGCAATATCTTCAAATATTGCATTATTTTGTAATTCTTCAACTGTTCATTGTATGATTGACCATATTTCTAAGGATGATGTTGTTATGGCTATTAAGCGACTTAAAATTCATTCTAGTTTGGGAATTGATAATATTCCTTCATTTATTTACAAAGGGCTAGCTGAATTTATTGCAGTTCCTCTTGCATTTATTTTTAATTTATCACTGAATTCTTGTGTTTTTCCTAATGTGCTTAAGTGTGCCAAAATGGTCCCAATTTTTAAGAATGGTTCACGTGATTGTCTTAATAACTATAGACCTATTTCTGTTTTACATACTATTGCTAGAATTTTTGAGAGGTGTGTTTATAATAAAATTATTTTAGATGTTAGTAAACTCATTTCTTCTTCACAGCATGGTTTTATACCTAATAGATCCGTAGAAACTAATTTGTTAACAATTTATGATCATATAGCTCATGCAATTGAGGACCAGCAGAGACTTGATGTTGTTTATTTTGATTTATCAAAAGCTTTTGATAAAGTAGACCACAGTATTCTTCTTCGCAAATTATATCAAATGGGTTTTTCTACTAAGCTTGTTTATTGGTTTCAATCCTTTCTTCATGGTCGTACTGCATATATTAAATTTAATAATACTATTTCATCTAAGTTTAAATGTAATTTTGGAGTTCCTCAGGGTAGTATTTTAGCACCTATGCTTTTTAACATTTATATGAATGACCTCAAGGATTGCTTAAAATCTTCTTATCTTTTGTGCTATGCAGATGACTGTAAAATCTTTAGAAGAATCACATCTGTGTTTGATTGCACTCTTCTTCAAAAGGATATAGATAATTTTAGTGCTTGGTGTGATTTAAATAATATGATTGTTAATTTCAGTAAATGTTCCTTAGTCTCGTATTCTAAAAAATCTGAAGTTTTGCATTTTTCTTATTTTATTAATTGTCACAAAATTATTTCTGTTGAATCCCAAAAAGATTTGGGAGTTATATTTTCTAGTAATGGATCCTTTCTTCCTCATTTGGAAATGATTATTGGTAAAGCTTTAAAAATTATAGGTACTATTCTAAGGTTTGGTCATCATTTCAGTGGTGATACAAAATTTAAATTATTTTTATCATTGGTTCTTCCCATCATTGAATATTGTTCAGTCATTTGGAATCCTAGCTCTAAACAGGGATGTAACTTATTACAATCAGTGAGTAATAAGTTTTTTAAATATGTTTCTTTGGGAAATAAAACTGTTGTTCATCTTTCTTCTAGAAGACAATATAGAGATCTTAAATATCTTTATAAACTTGTTAATAAAATAGTTCTTTTATCTGACACAATTTCTACTGTTGTAATTAGATCTCATGTGCATGATACTCGGTCTGCTTCTGTTTGTTACATTAAAACTTGTCATTCCAATGTTCTTAGATTTTCTCCTTTATTTAGACTGCCATATTTATATAATCAGATTTGTAGTAATAATAATTACTTCAATTTAGATTATAATCAATTTTGTTATGTTATTAAATTTAAATGTCATATTTGATTGGTTTAACTTGATTTTGTTTATATATATATATGTTAAATTGTTTTATTATTATTATTTTGTTACGTGCTTTATATTTATCCCTTTTATTTATTTGTTATTATTAATGTTTTAATAATAATTGTTTATATGCTGATATTTAATTTTACTTTAGATTTTTAAATGTGTTAATTATCTTTTATTGAAATATGGCACATAATTATATTAATAATTTGTCATTTAAACTCATTTATGTATTTATATATTTGTTATGGTGCAATACTGTAATTGGCTTTATGCTGTAGTTTTGTACGGTAAATAAATGAATTGAATTGAATTGAATTATTATTAGATGAAATACACAGGCTTATATATACCTGTGTCTGGTGTGGAGAGTGGTGGGTCATGTGAAAGTCTGTGCTCATACCCTGTCTATTATTATTATTATTATTATTATTATTATTATTATTATTATTATTATTATTATTATTATTATTATTATTATTATTATTATTATTATTATTATTATTATTATTATTATTATTATTATTATTATTATTATTATTATTATTATTCAAAGAAAATAACTTTATTGATGACCATAGGGTTACATTTGCCATAAGACACTTCATATACATATATTTACATTGCTAGTGAGTGAACCAAGTTTAAGTTTGTATCTGTGATGTACAAAAAAAATTAAATTAGGAGGGAAAGATATTTAAACATTGTTAAGGGGAGTGAAAAATACATATGTATACGTTACATTTGTGAGCGCTGCTTGCTGTAATCAGAGTTCTCAAACGTCTTGGGTTATCATTGTTCAATTTGCAAAACTTCAACTTGTATGTATATTGCAGTTTTGGGTTTAGTTTGCTTTCCAGTATTTGAGTTCTGATTTTGTTGTTCCTGTCCTCTATATTAATCGTATGCAATCAAAGATGACATTCTGTTTTTATTTGTAGATACTTGCCACATTTATTTTTTATTTTTTTAAATATTTGGTTGATGGCATAGATTGTTGGTTATTTGGAGCCATCTTAGAGGTTTGATTGTTGTGTTATCAGTGACCAGGTTGCTGCGTAGATGTCTGGATGTGCAATTTTATTGTCTCTGGCTCGTAGTTTTGCCAGTTTGATATTGAAAGTTGATGGATGTCGCCTTGTGTTGTTACCTAAAGTGAATGTGCATCTAGTGCACCAGTATGCATAAAGCACAAAAGAGGCTGCACAGACTGATGGAATAGAGCCTTTGCAATATGCATTAACCCTTTTCCCGCCTCCTATGAGGCTCCTTGTAGACATCTGACATCACTCTAACTCTGCCAGTTCTTATGCTAAAAAATTTGTTTGATAGGTTTTGAATAGGTTTTTAAAAGTTCTGTAAGATGGTGCCCTCTTCCGATTTATTTTACAAGTAAAAAATAAAAAAAAACCCATTTAAACCTAAACAAAGAAAGAACATTACTTGTTATTGGTTCTTAGCATGCTCTCAGCCAAAAAAGACATTCTGATTGGCTGGAAAGAACAAAGAAACCGCCTGATCAAAGAAAATAAAGAAAAACGCTGAGATTTTCATTTCGAATGCAATTTTAAGTATTAAAAAAATATAATTTCAGAAATTAAACTAGTTTTTTAAAAAAAAAACTAAAAAAACAAAATTATTTTCGAAAAATATTGAAGATTTTAGCAAAAATATTAAAGAAATATTTAAAAGAAATATTTACTTTTCTATAACATAAAAGTCGACCTTTTTGTTTATATTATAGCTTTTATGTTGCCGAAATTGAATATTTTAGAATAAATAAATAGCAATTTATTTTTGAAAGAACTTTCGTTCTCTTCATAACCTGAAAATTAGTAATATACTTTTTATAAACGTATCTGAGTTGAATTTAATATTATAGGCGAATATGTTTTAACAATAGGCTTTGTCTTCAGTTTGTGAGTTGGCCAATTAAAAGATTTGATTTTTTACCTCCTTACAACCAATAATATAATTAGCGGTTAAAAGGT
>JAQFVV010000177.1:1574634-1665061 GCA_028023455.1 Epiperipatus broadwayi | reverse complement strand
CAAGTCTATTATTATTATTATTATTATTATTATTATTATTATTATTATTATTATTATTATTATTATTATTATTATTATTATTATTATTATTATTATTATTATTATTATTATTAATGATTTTTCATGTAACCATCCTTTTGACATGACAATTGAGTTGAGATGATGTGATTTAAAAACTGTAATATGTTTGTAAAAAATTGAGATAAAAGCTTTCAATAAAAAATAATCTACAGTTTTTAATGCTTGGAAATTATTTTGCAGATTTAACATTTAGTTGCACCTATTATACTTAAATGATAGGAGCGAAAAGTTTTATTACCCATGAAAATGCACACTTGTGTATATATGTGACCTGAGAATTAATTAACATCAATAATGACAAAAATAAAGTTATTTATTTGTAATGAATTTATTTACTTTTTTTAGCAATTTATTAAACATAAACTTTAATATTTAAGTGAAATTTAACCTGCAATGGCTACAATACTGTTCACAGTTATACAGACTACAAAGATATCTAATACAATTCTTAATATTTGCTTTATAAAAATAGTTCAAATTTGCTTTTTTTATTAGAAATGGTTCTTTCAATAAATATTAAAATATTTGAATAAAAAAAATTAAAAATATAAATATAAAATTATGAAAATAGAAAAATAAATATCTTTGTTTACTGTTGTAGTTATTGGTCATCTCCATTTTTTTCTATTGTGACACTTTGTTTACAATATTATTTCTTCCATTGTCTTGTTTTAGTCTGTCCTACATTTTTAATCTTTGTCATACACTAGCATTTTCAATTTCTGAGCAGATTAACACTTTGCATGCCTGATTCGTTTAAAAGTGAAGTGGCTTGACTTCACTCTAAGTTGGTCACTTTTCATACTATGATTACACATTTTGGGCTCATTGTAAAGATTAAAAAAAGTTCTGTAAGATGCTGCCCTCTCTTGAATTATTTTACAAGTAAAAAAAATGAATAAAAATGACCTTATACATCAAACAAAAAAAAATAATGCCTCTTCTTAAATTTGATTGGCTATTAAATTTTGACAACAAAGAAAATGGCTGCCAAAAAGTAAAGAGTTACAATCTGTTTTTGTTTTATTTCGAAAATGATAAACAAATGTTTTAGACCATTTTAACAGTATTTTTTGACAAATTATAAATTATTTTGATAAAATATACTAAAAATAAAATTATTTTGGAAAATAGTTAAGATTTTTAACAAAAATTATTTGCTTTTTTTCTACAACTAAACTTGGCAAAGAAAATCATGTCATTAGCAAACATCGTTAGCAAAACATTTTTATTGGTAAGATTTTGTTTTACATTTTCTGCTCATGAAAATTTATATATTTAAATAATAATTTATTTTTGAAAAAACTTTTGTTCATTTTCATAACCTGACAAATTATTAATATACTTTTTACAAAAAAAATTAAAGTGAATATAATATTAAAAGATGAATATATTTTGATGTTTGAGTTTGTGAATTGCCACTTGACTTTAAATTAACCAATTAAAAGTTTTGACTTTTACCTCATTCAGCCAATAAAATAATCAGCGCTTTAAAGGTTAATGTTCTTTAAGCTCTGACTCCATTGTTTGTATTACAGTGCTACTCAATGTTCAGTTATTCTACCATCCTTTTTACTGTTGATTATGTTTTTATTTATAGCAGTAAATAAATGATCCGTTATGCTCTTGTTTATTGCCCTTATTACTGTTGTATTTATCTTTTTAGGTTATATACAATTTTAAATATATTTATTTCCACTCAATCATTAAATAAGCATTTCAAGTCTCAATCCATACTATGCAATTGTCCAGAATAACATGATATACCTTCATTAATTAACATTTTTCTATTTAACCTCACTGCCATATCATCAAACCTCCTCCTGCTTACCTGAATTCAAACTAGTGTTATGTTAAAATGTAGTATACATTTATTGTAATTGTAAAGCTGAAATAATTACCTCCTTCTGAGTTATGTAGCACCCAAAACCAATGATAGTATTGACTGATATCATTCTATGTTTTGGTTCTGATATTATATAACATTAGTTTTTGACTTGTTTTTTTTAATATAAGAAAAATTCTGTCTACTTTAATTTATGTATGTATAGACTAAATGTTCTGCAACCATCATTAATATATTCAAATGATGAAGAACTAGTCTTACTTTTAACAATGTTTGAACACTCAAGTGAAATATTAGTTTTAATAATTGTAATATATAAATAATTATAACTTCAAAATTGTATGTATATATTGGATTATTTCCATCATCTAATATAAATATTGAACGTCTTTAGAAAAATTTAACTTTATTTAAATATACTAAATACATTTAACAGTTAGTAATAGCACATAGGTTGGTATATGCTCAACACTTTGAGTGGCATTATTCTCTCCACTTCTTCAGGTATTGCTGTCTTGGTCAGTGCCTGTTCTAGCATGGGAATCAAACATAAACCTTTAAATTCTTGAGTATTGAATTTTAAGATGACACACTATCCAACTGTCATCTTGTCAATATCCCTAATTTGTAAAGTGTAAGTAACTTTTTCCCACTGAATTATGTAGTATCAAGAATAGAATAGCATTCTATTGTGGGCCTCTGCTTTTATATAAAGTTAATTTTCAACATGGTTTTTAAATTATATAGTGAATTTGTCTAAATATTCTGTCTGTGATCATCATTAATATTTTTTATAGTTCTGATCTTATTTCTCATTCCAAACACTTTAAAGCCAATTTAGACAAACATAGTCACTATCACATTAATTAATATATCCCATTATTTACTCAAATTGACTAATTGTCTAATATGTGACTGTATAGAAGTAATTTTGGGTAGATGGGGTGGGGTATTCAAGTCACACTTTGATCACCAAGTGTAACAGCTTAAGAAACAAGTTTAAAAATAAAATTTCAGATAAAAATTGGTTAACAAAATCAAAATAAGCATATATAATAATATAACCAACATTATGATGATAATCAAAATAACGTTATCACTGAAGATTATTTTAAATATAGTGATTTCATAAGTATTTTAATCTTTTACTTAGATTTAATTTTAAATTAATCTTTAGATAACAATCTTTCTTAAATAGAAATCAGCATTTATTTATATAGCGAAGTTTATAATTGTAATACATTAAATATCAGCCTTTTACAGCTATTTTTTGATATTTTATCACTACCACTTTAATGTATTCTTTGTTATCCCTGCATGTCCTCCAGTGAATCGCATGGTTTCAAAATTAGGGGTATGTTAAATATTTATATTCGTAATTAATTTGAAAAGTAACGACAAGCTAAATTGGTTAATAAAAAATAAGTTTATTAGTTTACAATAAATAAATAAAATTCGAGCTCTTGCATATCATTCCCTATTAACATAAATATATATATATAAAATAAAAAATAAAGAAAAAATGTTAAGACCGTGCAGTTAAATATAAAAAAGTTATTACCAGTAATAAAATTGTTTAAATCATGTTTTATTGTACATAATATATGCTTAAATATCATGCACATGTTTTTCACAATAATCCTGATTTTGATTATCCTCTTCAGTATCAGTAATATAGACAATGTAGATAAAACATACTGGAGATAAATATACAATAGATTTATGGGAGTCTAGTTATTTCCTTATGGAAACTGTCTTTAAAGCCAGTAACAATGCATTTTATGCAACATCAACATCTATATCTTGATGAATCTGCATAGTTCCAGGTTTTTTGACTAGCATGATTTGTGTTCTAGCCAGTAATGGTAAATAGTCTTTCAGCACTAGCTAATGTCAATTTAATCGTAGAAATGAATGTAGCACTGAAAAATACTTGTTTAAATATTAAGCCAGAGAAAGATATCCAACGCTATCACAGCTTTTGAGAGGAAACTGTTTAAAACAGTTATATTTTCTTTTTTAACAGCTTTACTCCCTCTTCACACATCAATTTGCATTGTTTTTTTCTTGAATTCAGACTAGCCTACTGTCATTATTCAAACCTATTTTTATTCTTTATCCTCACAATATTTTTTAACAGTTAACCCATAATTAAGTTCTCTTGATTTATGTTAGAACGTTGTTAGAGATATCATGATCCATTTTAATGATGTGATTTATTAAAAAAAAATCACAAGTTGTTTTTTTTTTCATAAATACTTTCTACATCCATTTAATTGCTTTATAATTGATTATAAAATGTTTTTTTATTACTGGATAGAAAGAAATAATCATGATAGAACTTTGAAATTCCTTCTCAAAGTTTCTCAATTTTACTACTATATAATGTTTAATAATGAATTGATGTTTACCATTCAATCTAGTATAATTTTTTTATTTAAACCTATTCCAAAAAAAAAATCAAAACGGTCATGAATTATGGTACATTTTTGAATTTCAAATTCATTTGTGACCAAATGTTTTTCTTCTTGTCTTTCATTATGTTGTATCATCACTTTACTAATTATAAATTTACAAAGTGTTATTACTATACAAAATATGTGTTAGTATGGGTAGCCTAGTAACTTAAGTTATGCATATGTTTAATATGTACTATACACAGAGCAATATTATTTTTTCTAATCAAATTTATTAATCATTTAATTATGCTATATTTACCAGTTTCTTGATTTTGAACCTAATACTATTAAACTGAGCTGCAATCAAATTAATAGGGTTACAATATATATATATATAAATTCAAGTATATTATCTATACTGAACATGATATAAGCGTAAGAAATTTGAACTCAGAATTTCAAGCTTTCTACAGCTAACTACTCCATCTTATACAACCAATACACATGACCACATACATGTGGAAAAGATAAATGATCACCAATATACATATTTTGTGCTGAACCAGCACTCATCAGTTGGTCCAGATTATTACCTCCCACACATATATATGATTAGTGCTTAGTTTATATTAAAATAACAAATCTTCAAACTTTAATGAGCAGGTTTCAATCTTTTCAACCCTCGAACACTTCATCCATCCACATCAGATTTTCAATGATATAAATGGCTGAAAACATGGATAGTGGAAAATATTGAAACCTTTTCATTAAACTTTGAAGATTTGCTATCATAATATAAACTGGGCACTGATTACATATATGAGTGGGAGATGATGATTTGGCCCAACTGATGTTATCTCAGCACAAAATATGTTTATTGGAGATCATTTATCTTTCTCATATGTAGGTGGTCATGTGTATCAGTGAATATCTGAAGCAAACTTGAATGCCTGAAAATCCCTTCTATATATGTATGTGTGGGTGGGAGACTCAACCATAAAATGAAAAAAATCAGCCATTGCAATATGTAATAAATAACAGAATAAAATTTCTAACCTTTTGAAAAGTTTCTACAAAATTAATATAGGTCAGCCAATAATTTTTTTTTTAATTTAGAGTAATAAATAAAATTTTTAAGACCAATCAAACACATCACTCCTATATGTACATCAATATGTATGTATACAAGCTGAAAAATAGATATTAAGAATGCACCACAGACAAAATGTTTAAATATTAATCTATTTTCACACTGTTTTTGTCTGATTTATAGTAAGTATATTAAAAATAACAGTTAAGCAAATTAAACACTTTTTAGTTGTTATATCTCACTATGTCGACAAATACAACAATTAGATAGGAAAAAAATGGATATCCGTTTGTTATATTATCATATTATTTTTATGACTGTAATAAGATAAATATTTATTCGTGACTTATAGGCATACATGACTGTGTTTATTTTAATGAGATACTTAACTTCCTAACTTGTAAATTTTGAGTTTTTTTAATGTATTTTTTGCAAATGATTTTTTTAATTTATACTATAACATGATTAATTAATAATCTATATAATTTCCGGTCGATTTATGGAAATATATTACAACCTCAACAGTTTAAAAATTTTATTCTATTATTTGTTATAGCATGCAAATATCACCCTATATAATATCTACATTTATCATATTTTGGTTTTGATTGAAATTAATAAAATATTTATTAATGACATAATCTATTAATATTTGCACTATGATGGCTAAAAATTTTTTAAGCAGTTTAGAAATATATCCTTATTTGTTATTGCTTGCTATCTAGACAAGAATAAAAACTATTACTATCTATTTTCATTTAGTAGATATTACTATTTTAATCTTCTTTAAATTATGCTGTAATTTTGTGTTTAGATAATTATTCCACTTTTCCTTCTGCATGTGTTAATGTTAAAAAAAATTAAAAATATTAAGTTTTTCTTAAATTTTATTAAAACATTGGATTTTGATTTCAATTGTGGGCTATATATTACATTTTTTAGGAAAAATTAAAGAGTAAACAAAAAAGTGGTCTATTTAATCAAGACCAAAATCATAAGCGTGTAAATCAATTTCTTCACTTGTTTAGTATTTCTCTTGTAAAATTATGAATACTTATTTTATTGTAAGAAAATAATGTTGACATTATTCTTTTATATTAATACATGAGCTTTTATGCAAAAAATATAAATTAAATATTTAAAATGATGTGAAACCAAATCCACGTTCTGTGTAATACCTTCCATTTTTGTCAAAACCAAAGAATGCATTTTGATTTTTTTTAAAATTATGTGTTTGATCAACTATATTGAAAAAAAAAATAAAGTTATAATGTAAAATAACTTTTATTTTATTTGACAATAGACAGATAGGAAACAATAGCTTTGCCCTAGTAGTAAAATGTTAGTAGTATAAATATATGTAAAAAAATAAAAAATAATTATAAAGAAACTGTATAGTAGATATTTTTTACCAGTAGCCACTTCCTGATTGATGTAAATGTTCAGTTCATTAATTTTCTGCTCATAAATAAATATATTAAAATAAATTATCAATGCAAACATTACATACTTACTAAGAAACATATTTTACTTTGCAAAAATTAAAATAAACAGTTAATCAAATTTATATAAAACTTATGTTTTTGATTTTAAGATTTTGATGTAAAAACAGGTGTCATCTAAATGCAACATATACATTTGTGTAAAAAAAAATTCTGCCACCTTGATTTGATACATATTTCACTCAATAATATTGATACTTAACTATTATAATTAAAATTAAAATAAATCAGTATACATTGTATTTCAAATATTTGATATCAAATAAATGCTATAAATAATCATGATAGAGCCATTGTAAGTATAACTGCAACTTGAAGTCAGTGGTTTATTATTTCTTGTGAAATAGATAATAAAATGTTCATGATTGACATATAGATATAGAAAGCTGATATATATATATATATATATATATATATATATATATATATATATATATATATATATATATATATATATATATATATAATATCAAATAATATAAGTATTAAACAAGGCAAAACTCTCCATACAGTAGTGCCACTCTGTGCCAACCAGAGTAATCAATGGATGCTATTGAGCTTAGATTGAAAATATTATTGTGTTTTCAATTTCATTCTCGTAGTTTTGTAGTTAAGTAGAGATAAAATGTGGCTTCTGAAGGGTTGCATTAGATCCTAAGACCTAGGTGCAGTGCTATCAGAACCAAAGCTACTCACTGTCGAAGGCCACAAGCCAGAAACTAATCTGGGGATATTGGATGAGTAGGGACTAGATAGGGATTGTATGCACAAGCCTTCTGACATCCATTGATTATCTGGTTGGCACAGGGTGGCACTACTATATGGAAAGTTTTGCCTCGTTTGATAACAATTATGTGCTTGTATAAGAAATAGTGATCATGTGATGATTAGTGGTTTAACATAAGTATAATAAAACAATCAACTAGAATAAAACTACTAAATTTTTTAAATACCTATATAAAATTGAAGATTAATATCTTTTTCTATAGCCAGCTTCATCGTATTCTGCCATCTTAAGTAGCAGTACACTAATATTTAAATATTATAAACTCTCACACCAGCAATGCTCCCACATGAATTACCTACTTTCCATAAATTGTGAATACTAACACAATTACACTGTTTATTCAATACATTATCCATACTATTTATAAAATATGACTCCAGCATCCATCTTTTATCTCCACTTAATTACAAATCTATGAGTCTTAAATTAAAAACACCTTAATATTTTCAATTCAAGTCCATCAGCTTATATAGTCATATAGGTCTGAACTCAGTTCAGTACCTATACATTTTGGGCTTGAATTCAAAATATTAAGGCATTTCAATTTATGACTCATAGTTTTGTAGTTAAGTGGAGACAAAAGGTGGCTGCTGGGAATTGCATTAGATCCTAAGATCTAGGTGCAGTGCTCTCAGATCCAAGGCTCCACACTGATTAAGACTGAAAGCCAGAAACTAATCTGGAGATATTGGATGAGTAGGCTCTGGATGGGTATTTTATGCACAAGCCTTCTGACATCCATTGATTAATCTAGTTTGCCGTGAGTGGCAATATGTATAGTGAGTTTTGCCTGCTTTAATAAGTTATAAGCAAGAATAAGTAATGGTGATCATGTGATGTTTATTAGTTTTATTATAACAATACAATGTTATTAAAAATAAATGTTCTTTTGCCAATCATATTAGTTATATCAAATGTAAAGTCTCTACATAATATGAAGTCTCCTCCAGACTTGTTGTAAAATATCCATTGGCACTTGATGCATATTGTCCCAACACATAAATGATTATTACTGTGTTCCATAAATATCATTGTAGTTTTCAATTAAGCTTCAGATAGAATCCTCTGATAGGGAAATTTTGTGTTTATTCAGTCATTATTGTAAAATAATTATTATAATTATAATTTTTAGCACTTTTAAGATAAAATAATAATATAATAAAAATACTACTGCTACAATTAAAAAAATATTTTTTATACATTTCAAACTAAAACTGTTACCTTTTACTTTTACTTTTTTTGTATCACTCTCCCTTTCTACTATCTAGACTTGATTGAACCTATGCTTTTATACTAGATAAATCTAGTGATTTTATTGATTAATTCTGATTTTAAAAACTTCCTAATATACATAACTAAATCAATTTCATCTTTTAAATCAAATAAATATTATACCGTATTATTTACCACTCATAATTAATAAATACTTTTTATTAAATTTATGAAACATTTTTATTTAAACAATTTACATATTTAATGAACCTAAATGTTAATTTCAAAACAAAATATTACATTTAAACAAAATAATAATTTTAATTGATACTTTTTAAAAAAATTATCTTTAGACTTAATATTATAACTTTTAAAATATACCAAATTTTGTTAGCCAACTAAAAATCAAAGTGTCCTTTTCCTAACCCTTGAAAGCTCACACATTAGCACAACCACTTTTAAGTCATATGATATTTTCAGAACATTCTAGATTAATATTAAATTATTTATTATTTAAATAATATTTTAAACAAAATAATTATTTTAAACATATTATATAAAATATTTATCACTGGAATTAAACTATTATAGTTCTATAGTGTCTTTTGAATATAATAAAAATAATCTTATCTTTTAAACAACATTTTATTTTTTTAACTTATATTAAAGTGACTAAACTATTTAATAAATTTTTGTAAGCCTCTATTTACTGAGTTTGAACTCATTCTGCCTATATAATCACAATTACACATTAGAAAAAAAAACTATTTTTTTAAAAAGAACTACTTTTCAAACCTTATGTAAACTATCTGCATCAATTATAAGGGCACAATATATATATATATATATATATATATATATATATATATATTGATATAATATATTTATAATTAAATATTATACATATATATATATATATATATATATATATATAGATGTATGTATAATATTTAATTATAAATATATTGTCTATACTAGAGATTTTCAAGCTCATACAACAATGAAATTCATTTTATACAACTGTATACATGCTAACATATATATGAAAAAGATTAATGATCTTCAATATATGTAATTTGTGGAAAAACCAGCACTCATCATTTAGTCCAGATCACCATTTTTCACTCATATGTACAACCAATGCTCAGTTTATATTAAGATATCAAACCTTCAAACTTAAATGGAAATGTTTCCATTTTGTTCACACTCCAACTCTTCAGTCATCCATATGAAGAGCTTTCTGTGTTCAGACAACAGATTTTCAATGACATGGATGGCTGAAGAGTTTGAGGGTGGAGAAGATTGAAGCTTGTTGATTGAAGTTTGAAGATTTCTATTTTAATATAAACTGAACAATGATTATATATAAATAGATATACTATCTATATATATATATATATATATATATATATATATATATATATATATATATATATGAGAAAGAGATAGTTCAGCTGGACATATATTGGAAATCATTTATTTTTCTCACATCTATGAGGTCATGTGTATTGGTTGCAGAAGATAGATTGCATAGTTATAGGGAGCTTGTAAACTTAATTTCAAGTTTCTTTTAATTATATATATATATACACTTGGGTCTCATTTTATGTGGTAGATATGTTCCACAGAAAACCCACATTAAAAAAAATCGCACAAAAATAGACTTAATTTACCTTGAAAAAAGGGGGATAGGTGTGTAATTTTCAGAATTCGCATAAAAGCCAAACAACAAGAAAAAATTACTTTAAAATTTGCATTAAAAAAATAAGCAAATAAAGTATGACTAATAAAAATTTTCAAATATTTGAAAAAAATTAATAGAAGACAAACTTTTTTTTACTTTTTTTTATTACTACAGTATTTAATTTTACATTTTTCATACATATTTTAATCATTACCACTAGAAGTCATTTGTAAACTGGTAAGAAATCAGATTGGATGTGATGTGATGTATTGTGGCTTCTGCTTAAATGAAGTCAAGAATCTTTCAGCATTTAATTATGCCCAGAGAAACCTGTTAGCCACTTTATTTTTATTCATGATGTGATGTAAAACTAGCACCATTTTCAGACCTGTGCTGTGTTAATGGTTTTCTGTTTTTATGTTAAAAAATGAGATGCAATCAAAACAAAAAAAATATACATTATCATTAGAAAGATTATTTTCAGTTTATAAAATCTTCGTTTTTTATTTTGAAAATCTAAAAGATTATTTATTACTATTATATATATATATATATATATATATATATATATATATATATATATAATATAATATATATATATATATATATATATATATATATTATAACAAAATATGTTTTAAAAGTTTAAATTTTTTGAATATTTATTGCGATATTTTATATGTAAGTATAAATCTATTATTATTATTCACTCATTAGTATAAATAGATTATTTACATAGAAGCTAAGTTCTAAATACAGTTTTAGGCCATATTCATGTTAGCTGCTAATATAACGTTATATTTTTGAAAAAAAAAGTATTTCAAGTCAAAATAAGTCATTAATAATTTAATTTTCTTGATATCTAATAAATATAGTGAAATATGAAAGGTAATAAGAAGAAACATGAATTGCATAACTTCAAAATCGCATTAAATAATCCACATAAAATGAGACCCAGGTGTACATGACTTTTGAGCACTGTAAAAATTATTTGATTAGTTGTTATAGTATGTAAAATCATCTTTTATAAAACATAAGCAGAAATAGAAAGATGAATGTCCTTTTTTATTTTGTCATGTTGCTGTTATTTAGCAGTTCATTGTAATAATGAATGGCTGTGATGTGTACATATATATGATCAATAAGATTTATATATAAGTTAGACTTTATGTTCTCATTTAGTGTCTTTGGTGTTTTTGTATTAATTAGAATCAGTTCAATCTATTATATATATATATATATATATTGTAATTATAATTGAAATAATATTTTTAAACGGTTTATAAACAATTCAAACAATCTTTAAATCCGCAGAAGTACTTTCGGTTACTTTCAAACCTGCCTCAACTGCTATTAAATTCAAAAACTAAAAGCGGAAGCAAACGTCATCAATTCAAATTCCACGAATCTCGTATTTTAATGTTAGAAGCTTGTCGATTTATCAAATGTGTTTTATTCCTGTTTATAAAAATTGCCTCTTTAATTTTTCTTTTACTATGGTTTCTCTCTTCATGAAGAATTTTCACATTTAACGTTTGCTTCTGCTTTTAGTTTTTGAATTTAATAGCAGTTGAGGCAGGTTTGAAAGTAACCGAAAGTACTTCTGCGGATTTAAAGATTGTTTGAATTGTTTATAAACCGTTTAAAAATATTATTTCAATTATAATTACAATATTATTTTTAATTAACGGATATTTTTATTTATTATATATATATATATAGCAATAAAAATAATAAATATAATGGTAACTAATTGTTATATACAGTTTTTCAATTAACCTGTCTCAACTGTCATTAAATTCAAAAACTAACAGAAAGCAAACATCATCAACTTAGATGACATGAATCCTCCATTTTAATGTTAGCAGCTTGTCTGTTAATTATATTTGTTTTATTCCTACTTATTAAAATTGTCTTCTTAATTTTTCTTTTATTACTGTTTCTCTCTTCATGAAGAATCTTAATGCTTTCAATATCAAATTATATTTACATGTCATTTCATAATGCAAAAAGACTGTGAAATAGATATAAGTTTTTACTATCAATCTTACACTTCTTTATACCACTATAACTCTATCTAAATTGACATAAAGTATTATGAATCTGTTCAACCTAATAACCAACCTCAAGCAATTCCTTGGCAAATATTTCAATATTTTTTTTTAATTTATCACACTGATAATGACATAATTTTACATTAGAAAACAAAAAAAGATCTAAAACTTGCCATCTTATGCATTATTGGTACTTTTGATTTATAATTTATATATCATCTTTTTTCACAAATATTTGATTATTAATTTATAACTTAAAATGCTATTATATCGTGTAATAATTAAATCCAAATACTTAATACATTTGTCCTGTTTCTTTTCAATAGTCCATTTCAAACCATTCAAATTATTTAATTCCTCTACAAGCAAATTTGTAGTATTGGTATTTATGCAAACAAAAACATCATTCACATATGTAATATACTATTCTCATATATAAACAAAACAAAATTGCATACTTATGCAACAATGGGTAGACCCATAGGCCAACTTTTAAACATTTTATAATATCCATTTTCAAAAGAAGCATTAATGTCATCATCAAACAATTTTAAGAAATCAATAATAAATTTTATCACATATTTATAAACACCTTTAATTTTTAATGCATGTTATTCAAATATTTTAGGGATTCCACCCTATCATTAGAACCATACATATCTGTCACATCTAATGAAGCAATATTATCATTTTCGTTAATCACCATATTTTTAATTCTATCTACAATGTCTAAAGATGAAGCAATAGTATTGTTCCCAAATTCTAAAAACCTTTATAACAGCTTATGCATATATTTAGATGTCTGATGCATAAATGTATCACCAAAATCAATAATAAATCACAAAGGATTACCTTTTTAAAGTAATTTTATATTTGCAAAAATACATGGACATATAGTACAGGAAGGATATAACTTAAAATAGGCAAAACTCTCCATTCAATATTGCCACTCAGTGCAAGTCTGAATAATCAATGGATATCAGAAGGCTTGAGTGGAGCCTCTGTATGGAGAGTTTTGCCTATTTTAATAACAGTTATGAGCAAGCATAGGAAATGGTGACTATGTGAAGAATATATTGTATATTACACAATATTATCTTTTTATTTTTAGCTTTTTTAAAAATACTGTTAATAAATTTTATTATCTGACCATCCATATTATATTCTTCAATCAAAATAGAAGCACGTTTATCCATTTTCACATTAACTTTCTCAATATACTGACATTTCATCATTAAACACATCCACAACCCTTTATATTTTTTCAAACAAATTATATTATCATTCTTCAGTCTCTGTTTAAATTCTGAAATAACCAACCCTCATAATTTTTTATGGAATCACATTAATGTTATGACAATTAACTTTATTGCTAATGAATTAATTCCAAATTATAATCACCTCAAATACCGCCACCAACATATTTATATTTGTGACTTAAAATGTATTTCTGAATCAAGTGTATCTTTTTATTTGACAAATTAACAAAATTCATGTTATTATAAGTCTGTGGATATCATTTATGAAATAAAAGTCAATTTTCTTCCCAAATTTATTAAGTAATTTAAGTTGAAATAATTTAAATTCAATTTTAAACAATTTTATATCCATCCCAAGCACATCATTCATTTAAAATTATTAAATGTTTAATTGCTTTCAAATACCTCCAAATATCTCAAAGTTCTTTTTTACATTTCTTAATTATATTATTTAAAATTATTGATTTCAATTTATCCATACATTGTGGTAGTAAATTGATACAGTTGTTCAATTTTACATTACAACAATTCAGGATTATATGAAAAACTTTACAATCCTAAAAAAAAAAAACGAAGTTTGCATTTAAGCTTAACAAATTTTTTACATTGCTTTCATGACACCTTAATGATCCATCATTTCTTAATATCACTTAAAAGTATTATATTAAAAAAATACGAATAAAATATCCATTAATTAAAAAACCATTGTAATAACAATACAAATACTAAACATAATGATAATTAATTATTATATACAGTCTTTCAATTTGTAGAAGTACTTTCAATTAATTCTTTAAACCACCTCAAACTGTTGTTAAATTCAAAAAACAAACCAGAAGCAAATGTCATCAATTCAAATTCCATAAGTCCAGAATTTTAATGTTAATAGGTTGTCTATTAATTGTATTCATTTTATTCCTATTTATTAAAATTACCTCCCTAATTTTTCTTTTATTATGGTTTCTCTCTTCATGAAAAATCTTAACACTTTCAATATAAACTTAAATTTATATTTATATGTCTTTTCATGATCCAAGAAAACTGAAGCAGTCATTAAATCATTAATATTTTTACTTTTAACATGTTTTTTCATGCTCCTTTAATCTTTTTTCAATATTGCACCTTGTTTCACCTATATATAATAACAGACATCCACAAAATATTTGACATACAACATTACTTTTATGTTTGATGTGTATGATATTTTTAGAATTATTCATTAATTTATTAACATTATTTATAACAAAAAATAAAACATTAAAAACATATATATATATATATATATAAAAATTTCACGTAACATTAAAAACATATATATATATATCCTTAAAAAATTTCACGTACACATTTGAAATATGTGGAATAAATATTCATTTTTTACTATGAATCTTCTATTCCTTTTAATCACTATAACTTGTTTAAATTGACGTAAAGTATTATCAAATTTATATACCGTATAATAATAAGTATTATTAATCTGTTCCACCTTATAACCAACATATGAGAGTTGTATTTTAAATATGTGTTATTTTAAAGATATTAAAATTTACAAAAGATATATGGATGGTATTCTTGTTTGTAGAAATATCAATACTATAAATTTGCTTTTAGAGGAGTTAAATAATTTTAATGGCGTGAAATGGACTATTGAAAAGGAACCGGACAAAAGTATTAAGTATTTCCTTTTAATCATTAATGTTAAGTTATAAATTAATAATCAAACTAATGCAAAAGGGGAATATATAAATTATAATTCAAAAGTACCAATTATGCATAAGATGGCAAGTTTTATATCTTTTTTTTTTTGTTTTATACTAAAAATTATTTCATTACCAATATGATAAATTTAAAAAATATTGAGATATTTTCCAAAGAATTGTTTGATGTTGGTCATAAGATTGAATAGTTTAACAATACTTTATATCCATTTAAACAGAACTATAGTGGTTTAAAGGACTTGAAGATTGATAGTCACAAATGTAAATCTATTCCATGTATTTTAAATACTCAAGTGAAATTTTTTAAGGATATATATAATAAATTTTAGTTTGTGTTACAAATAATATTAGTGAATAATTCTAAAAATGTCATAACTGTCAAGCAGATAAGTAATGTTGTGTAACAAACTTTTTGTGGACATATGTTAATCATATATAGGTGAATCAGTGTGCAGTATTAAAAAAAGATTAAAGTAGCATTAATTATTATATAATCCTGTGAAAATGAAAAATAATAATTATTTTACAACTGCTTCAGTTTTCCTGGATCATGAAAACACTTGTAAATATAAATTTAAGTTTGATATTGAAAGTGTTAACATTCTTGATGAGATAAACAATAATAAAAGAAAAATGAAGGAGGCAATTTTAATAAATATGAATAAAGTGAATATAATTAATAGACAAGCTGCTATCATTAAAATTCAGGATTCATGGGATTTGAGTTGATGAAGTTTGCTTCTGGTTTGTTATTTGAATTTAACAGCAATTGTTGTGGGTTAAGGAATTAACCAAAAGTTCTTCTGTGAATTGAAAGACTGGAGGCATTTTAATTATTAATTAAAACAGAATTTGTAATTAATATGTGACAATATATTTAATCAATACAAAATATTATTTATCATTGCATATATATATATATATATATATATGCAATGATAAATAATATTTTGTATTGATATAAGCATTTTTGTATATATATATATATATATATATATATACAAAAATGCTTGCTAATTTGGAAAGATATGATTTAAGAACCATGAGAGTCAAGTGAAATATTAAAGAGACCTATTGGTTTAAATATAACTGATGAAGCACAACATATTCCAGCTATGTGAAAACCTCTCATTTTATCCAATATTAACTTAAAATTAATAGGTAAAAATACTGAGGGAAATAAACATTTTGATAAGCCTCATATTATGAATGCTGAACTTGAATCTCATTTTTCATCTCGCACACAGTCACATTATTTGTTAAGATCTAACGATTTTTCTTTCAAAAGTTAACCTTGATAATGGTGGTTGCTATTCCATCAAAATATCGGTGTTTAATGGAAAACAATACACGGTATAGCACAAAAAGTTATAATTTATCTACATCATATAACCGTGAAAACATTAAGTATAACATATATATATATATATTGAGCCGGATTGATTTCCGATTCAATGGTTTTATTACTATTTATTAAAAAGGGAAAACAACTTCGGTTTCATTAAATGTCTAATGCTCAAATTTTTTTTTTTATTATTTAAAACACATATGCATTTATATTTTAAAATAGATTATTTAATGTTTATAAAATTGATTGTAAAATAGTTTACTTTCACCGTCTGTTTTAATCAATTTGATTAAAAACAGGCAAGCTTGCTAATTATATATTCCTGTTGCTTTTATTGTAATTATTTTTAAAGTTAATTCTAAAAAGCGGAGATTTAATTTGTATTTGTCATTTTTGTTTCAAATATCCCTGGTTGGAAGTCTTAAATTAGATTGAGCGGGAAATTAATATTTAACCTGCCTGGAATATAGAATGGAGACTAATGAAAGTTTTGCGAGGGAAATGTAGCAAGGCAACGATAGCCTGCCATTTTTTGGAGAGAGAGAAGAGATTCATTATTAGATACACACTTGGATTATGTCCTGCAAAGAGATACCATTGTGAGTAGCTGTTCGGACATTTAATTCCTACTAAAAACTTAAATAATTATTGAGAAACTTCGTTGCTGTGCAAGATGTCAAAATCCACCGCTGTGAGTTTTGCCATCATTAGAATTGTTATATATATATAGAATAATAAAATAGAATAATAACAATTGACAATGATTGCAGATTGTCAAGCTAATTTTGTAACTAGTGTATATAGCATGTAATAAATCAGTAGAACCCCCGGATCTAACATCTGACAGATATGGGTCACCAATTACTCCAGAAATATAAAGAAATCAAATGAGACTGACATGCAACAGGTATAAAAACAAAAGTCAAAATACTCTCAAAGTCTTTTCCTGCTACAGTGCTGGCATGTGCATGTTCAAGGAGATAATATCCCAGGTACTCAGCACCAGAAGGTAATCCAGCCGACTAGGACTGTGAACAGATCGTACTAATCTTTTATTGTTTTATAACACTCAACTGGGCTTTTCGTGATTAAGTAATTTATGCCTGTCGCAGCTAGAGTGAATTTATTTATAAACTTTTAACTTTGGTACGTGGGGAGCATTAGGATATTAAGATCCCCAACTGTTCTCCATATTATATATATATATATATATATATATAATCAAAACTACCCCAGCTTTATGCTTGTAATGTTTATATATATATATATATATATATATGTGTGTGTGTGTGTTAGCTATTTATGTATATTAACCTATTTATTGTATATTAAATCATTATATTCAATACCTTGTCTATTTACTAAACTAAATTTATCATTGCTGATCCGTAGGCAAAAGCCAGGACACAGCAATTAATTGGTGCAGTCTGGAGTAAACCTTGTAAACAAGGGAGAGAGGATTCATTAGGAAATAGCAGTTAATAGCAAAAATCGAACGGTTTAGATTCGTAATAAAAAATGTATTCATTGGGTCAAAATAGCATAGGAGGTTTCAACGTAGATAACATGTCTGAATGGCCATTATATATAACCCAAATAGACATTTTTTTACTTTGAATGGGTTAGAGGATAATAAAAAGAAACTTGCAGCACTCATGTGTTTCGCAGGCAAGAGGGTGATCGAAGTTATAAGTAAATATTTTGAGCTGCCATTGCCTGAGAAGGTTAAATATGAAGAAGTAATTAAAAATTTAAATGAACATTTTAGCCCACGTCCCTCTCATCATATTGCGAGATTAACCCTGTGTAATAGAAAGCAATTAAAAGGTGAGAAATAAAAGAGTATAATTTGGCTTTGAAAGAATTAGCTAAAGATTGTGGGTATGGCGATTTCGTAGAAGAAATCATTATGGATCAATTATTCTGGGAGATAGTGGATGACAGGCTTAGGCAATAATTGTTAGTTGAACCAGAATTAACATATGAAATGGCCATTAAGAAGGGCATGGTGTACTAGCTCATTTTGGGGCAAGCCCAAGCTTTTAGAGCAAGGCCGGAAGAGAACGCAAAAATTGGCATTTTCAAGACAAGTAATGAGAATGGTAGCCCTCGTGAGTCAAAAAGTAATTACACTAAAATTACCTGATACTGTTGTGGTAAATTAGGCCATACTAAGAAAGAGTGCAAATGGAACAAAAATTCATGTTTCAAATGCGGTAAAAAATGGCATTTGGCACTAGTGTGTAAAAAAGAGGGTAAAATTGAATACCCTATGTCAGAAAGTAGGGGAGGGAAATTAATAAGAAACTCCACGATTAAAAATCTATACGTGAAAGAGATAAAGCAGTTTATGATTAAAGTTAAAATTCAGGAAAAGGAAATAGAAATGGTAATAGACAGTGGATCAGCTATTTCTATAATGTGTCTTACAGATTGGGAAAGTTTGTCAGTAACTAATTTTAAGAGTTTGCTAGAGAAAACTAGCATTAAAGCAAAAGACGTAAATGGTCATGAGCTTAAAATTTGCAGACAGATTACAGTGCCAATCCAGTATAACGGTAAAAAACGAAATCTACGGTTATATATTGTAAATGCAAAAATTAATCCTATCATAGGTAGAGATTGGTTCAGTGAATTAGGAATAGAAATTAATATTATTAAAGGGATTTCTGTTGAACAGGAAATAATTAGAAAATAACCAGAGCTTTTTAATGAAGAATTAGGGTTGTTAAATACTAAACCAGTCGAAATAGATTTATTATAAAATGCACGCCCTGTAATTTGCAAACCACAAAAAGTGCCGTTTGCGCAAAGAGTGAAGGTTGAAGATAAACTTAAATCTTTAGTTAAAAAAGAAGTATTAACGCCCATCGAAAGCTCTGATTGGGCTACACCATTAGTGATAATAACTAAACCGAATGGGGATGTTAGGTTGGGTGGGGATTACCGAGTTACAATAAATAAATATTTAAATAGGGGAGCCTACCTGGTCCCAAACGTAAGGGAAATACTGGCGGGGCTACAAAACATTTCATATTTCACCAAGTTAGATTTAAACTCTGCATTCCATCAGATTCATGTAATGAATAAATCAGTGGAAAAATTAGTGCTTACGACCCATATGGGCTTATATAAATGCAACAGACTACCGTTTGGCATTTCTATAGTGCCGAATATTTTTCAAGCAAAAATTAATGCTTTGTTACACGGTTTAGAGGGAGTCATTCCATACTTCAACGATATACTCGTCACGGCAAACTCGGAAGATGTTACAAGAAAGGCTCCTCACTGTGTGTGGGAACAGTGTGGGAAATTTCAGAAATTAGGTGTAAAACTGAATGCACAAAAGACTGTATGGAAAAAGAACTAACCGTTTTAGGTCACTTGATTTTAGACAGGGGCAAAAAACCATCACCCCAGAAAGTAACAGCAGTGATGAATGCATCTCCACCAATCAATGTCAGACAGCTACAAGCATTTTTGGGATTGATGAACTTTTTCGAGCCTTTCTTGAAGAATAAGGCTCAGATTGCAAAACCCTTATATGATTTATTAAAAAAGAATCAAAAGTGGAAATGGGAAAAAGTGCATCAAGAGGCTTTCCAGCAAACGAAAGCCTTACTATCATCAGATAATCTGTTAGTGCATTATAATAGCACTTTAAAGTACGTTTAACCACTGATGCATCGGAATGGGGAGTAGGAGCAGTACTATCTCATCCATGCTACAAAGGAGTGCACCCCATTGCATATGCATCAAGGACTCTTTCAAAAGCAGAAAGGAACTACAGCCAATTAGACAAAGAGGCGCTGGCAATCATTTTTGGCCTTAAAAATATCATCAATTCCTGTTTGGCAGAAACTTTACAATAATCACTGATCACAAACCACTACTTGGAATTCTAGGCCATGATAGACTGGCACCTGAACACTTAAGCCCATGCATGATGTGCTGGAGAAATATTTTGGCAGAATATAATTATATACTCGAATATCAAAAATGCAAAGAAATAGCACATGCAGATGCACTGTCATGAATTCCAGATAAACAGGAAAAAATCAGTTCAGAAGTTGAAATAAATTATATAGATGCATTAAACTTGGACATATTAAATAGTACAAGGGTAGCCAATTGGACAAATGCCGATCAGGGCTACCAGCTATTAAAACAATGGATTAAAAATGGGTGGCCAGATTCAAGGCCTTAATATGTTGATCCGAGTTTTTGGGCAAATAGAAGTAAATTATCAACTTGTAAAGACTGTGTGCTAATGGGTGATCAGGTTGTGATTCCTATGGAGGGCAGACAACAAGTTTTAAATTTACTGCATGAAGGGCACCCAGGAGTGGTACGGGCAAAAGCACTGGCTCGTAGCTACATATGGTGGCCAAACATATCAAGAGAGATTGAACAAAATATTAAAAAATGTGCACCATGTCAGAGACAGATGAATATGCCAACCAAGGAGTACAACTCATGGCCAAAGGCAACAACAGCTTGGCAAAGACTTCACATAGACCATGCTGGTCCAATAAATGGGAAGATACTATTGGTTATTATTGATGCATATTGAAAGTGGACAGAGTGTAGAATAGTGAAAGATGTTAGTGCCAATGAAACTGTTAAGATACTGAGTGCATTATTTGCTTGCCATGGACTGCCAGAAACAATTATGTCTGACAATGGAACAGCATTTACAGCTACAGAAACTGAAGAATATTTCCAGAAGAATGGTATCAAACACATACAAACACCAGCTTACCACCCGGAGTCGAATGGACTAGCGGAAAAGGCAGTACAGAATATAAAGAAAGCCTTAAGAAGGATGGACTGATGCCTACCAGCTCTTCTTCAGTCATGCCATGAACCTCTAAAATAAACACTGCCTCTACCTTGCCGCTGTCAAAGGACCTGAAAGATGAACTATTATCAAAAATGCGCACTTGTCACTAAATCACTAGGACTCTGCCTTAGCGTAAGCTAAACTTTTTCCTATTCTAGCCAGGGTAAATAAATTGCATTTAATTAAATCTCTGCTCAATCTAATGATAAATATGTTTTAAAATGGTATTAATTGTTTTTTTTTAATTATTTATTATCTGTATGTACTCTTTTCTAGTATTTAAAGTGTGTCTTGGAATCTTGGTTTTAAGATTCCAAGTTTGTTTGCAATTTTCGTTTATCAGAGGGTGCATTAGGAGATTGTATTTTATATGTTTAATATATACCTGATTATTTCGTTAACTATTACAAAACACATTGGCATTTTTCGTAGTCTTTATTTATTCACCTGCCCTTAATTGTACAATAAAGAATCTTTAAACATGTTTTATTTGTGCTTTTTGTGCAAGCAACAAAATCTTTTTGCTGGCTGTTTGTCAAGTTATTTCTTCGGGTTGTCTGAAAATAGTCTATTTCTTTCTGGATTACATAAGATCGTAGTCAAATATCTGTTGCTGTCTTGTAAGTGAGATCAACCACGTTTACTTTGAATGTAGTATTACGCACAGCAGTCCTGTGGTGTTTTAACGACAGTAATTAGAATATTACTGCTCGAACGTCCATGCTGGTAGCATTGATTTCCAGTGGGACAGTAACTGTTTTATTATCCCTGATTCAGGAAGCTAAAATTGTTGTTTGTTTTGTAATTTTACAACTGGCCAGCAAGAAGATATTATCCTAACCATTTCTTCTATTTTAAGTGAGATAATTTTGCTGCCAAAATGTTTAATGCCTTCATGTTTGTCGTACTCTTGTGCACTCTCTGGTTAATTTGCGTATGTTAACATAAGTCACTTTTATATTCGTGGCTAGATGTCTTCACTCTATTGCACAACTTTTAATAAAATTAATAAATTGTTTAAACTTACTTTGGCTGACGTTTGTCTTTGTGCTTTGATTTCTCAACTGTCTAAATAATATTTAAGATATCTTGTTCCTCCCTGAGTGTAGTTCGGTGCCTTTTGATTTGCATATCCTGTCCACCCTAAAATAAATGTCTAGTTCCTATTTTCGGACTAGTGGTGCCCCGGGGTCAGTATATGCAAATCTCAAAGATCTTTCTCCCGTTACAATATATATATATATATATAGAAGCATAGGTATGTGTATGGAGAAATAATTTTCAGAAATCTATTTCATAAATCAGTTTATAAACAATACATTTTTTAAATATCAAGGCTAATTTTCTAATCAGATTAATAGTCGACCATTTAAATCTAACAACTATTATTATATGGATAACAAATAAATTAATGATATCTGAAACATATGAAATTTTAAATTACAGTGATATTCATTATATCTATATCAATCTAACACACAGAATTAAAATACTAATTTAAGATGGAAACTAATAATTCTAATAAACTCGTAAATAAATAATAACAACTAAATATATAGAAATAAAAATAAGTGTATATGTTATATTCATTTTTATATACATAGTTCTTCAAATTATTCGAAATTACATCTATATTGTTAATTGAAAGTAGGTTCTATTTTGACAAACACTTTATGAATAATTCCACAAATTTAATGTTTCATTTTTTTTTTGAGCATAAATTATTAATATGGTTTAATAGTGTGGTAGTTGAATAACAGTTTCCCATTTCGGCAATTTTTTTAACTGACTGGTAGATTTATATATATATATATATAAATGACTCTGAAAATTGGACTTATGAATTATTGTGATGCGCCCATTTGGAATTTATATTTTTGTAAATATTATTTCATAATCCAAACATTATATATTTACTAATCCATGATTTTCATATATGAAAGACTGGAATAAATATTTTTGTCATTTCTTAAAATTACCATCGTGTTTACATTTCGATTTAATCCCATGAGTCAATCGCATTAGTCATTGATTCTGTAATAGTGGTTATACAAGGATATTATAATGTTGGTTTCTTCAAGGTCGTTGAATGACTACCGATGCACAATCAAGGACTGTTATGATCTAATATTTATATCAGTATACTCATAATTTTAGCAATATTTAATATTTAATAAAAGAATTCGAAATAAATATACATTTTTAGTATTCCTTATAAAAATAAAGTTTTTGTGTGAAATCTATCGTACTTATTTTTTTCCGAATAAATTGTTTCATATTTTGCTTAGAAATTTTTTTAAGTCAAATAAATTATGTAATTTTGCCTC
Organism: Epiperipatus broadwayi; assembly: GCA_028023455.1. Classification (NCBI taxonomy): domain Eukaryota; kingdom Metazoa; phylum Onychophora; class Udeonychophora; order Euonychophora; family Peripatidae; genus Epiperipatus; species Epiperipatus broadwayi. The sequence continues at coordinate 1,640,911 of JAQFVV010000177.1, read as the reverse complement.
ACTTTCTCCCCCCACCTACTTCTTTATGTCTTTATTGATTATTTTTTCCAATACTTTTAATTTTTTGTTCCAGTTTTATTTAAATTTGAAATTTTTATTTTATAAAATGTTTAAGTGTTTAAAGTAAAGGAAAATTAATTATTAAAATGAATTTTAATAAAATACCTATAACAGCTGAATAAATTTATATATAATTTTTAATATATATATAATTTAGAGAAATTAGTGCTTGGGGCACGGCGTACACAACACACAGAATTATGTTACACAGTATTTGCGTATACATGTATAACACACTAAATGTTTGAAATAAAGGATTAAACAATATATATATATTCGGTTTTGAGATTTCGATCTTTTATTGCTGTTGTTTGTTTTATAATGATATATAAGACTGAACTAATTTTGTTAATAATCTTCTTCTTGTAGATAAGCATATAATACTATTTTTTTTCATGATTAGTTTTTTAATAACTAACATTATGCGCTTATACTGAAAAATAACCTTTATCAGAATTATTAATCTCATACTCTAGCGTCACAACTTCCTGAAAAAGGGCTAATTTGAAAACATCATTAGGAATATATGTGTGCATTTTGGCTTTATGTATTCAGATAAATGCGTTAATTAAAAGTTGTAGAACTTTGTGGAAAATTGGAAAAAAAAACACACTAAAAATTTTTCATACACATTTTAAAAACTATTTTTATTACTTTATGTTTTTAAAAAAAATTAACAAGGCATCGCCTATTATCTAAATAGGTAATTAACTCTTTAAAAAAGCAACTTTCATGTGATTAAAATTAAAAATTAAAACATGTAAAACATACACCATGACATAATAAACTAATGACTCAACATATCTTATAATTCTATTAATTTAATACGCTCGCTCACTAGTTACAAATTCTCTATAAACATACATTATATTCTTATGGATAGAGTTCAACAATTATATTTCTGTTACTTAAAATTGTATGTTAGGATTCTTCTTCTTTCTACTACAGTCAAATCTCTAATATCTTATAAGATAGTATAAATTTCCTACTGGCTTTAAAGTCATTTTATTGACACCACAAGACCCTTGAAGCTTATCAAATCATAATGAGATGAAAACAACCTCATTAACTCTCTAATTGGCTAATTAGGTGTCAAGAGCAGAGATCTGGGAAACAAACACCATTTGTTTTTTCTGTCTTTTGTTACTTAATGTTGTCTACTTCTCATAGGTCATCTACTTTTTATATTGTTGCCAGGTTGGATGATAAAAAGAAGAGAATGCTTTCTTTTCAGCTACAGTTTATTTCCCTTCCTATTCTTTTTTTCCCAGAATATTTTATCCAATAAGGTGAAAATTAAATGTCTCAAATGCAACAACTGACTGAATATTGACATTGGTAAAAGATAAAGTTGAAATGTTTTAATTAAATTCTGTCATGTTTTTGTAATTATAAGAGATTTATCTTCTTTCCCATTCATTATAGATTATAAATCGTATATAAACTTTAGTAGCAAATTTAAGTTTTGCTACGCTTTTATCATTTAAATTTGTTTTGAGTACACTGGGTGCATTTGCTGATTTAAAAAATTGAAAGGATTTTTATTGTATTGCTTATTTACAATTATAATTTTTAAATTGAATACATATCATTATTTGTTTTAGATTTTCATATCTATACTTTTCAATCATTTTCATTTAAAAGTTTAGTTAAATAAAGAACATCACATGTTTCTCAGCATTGATTAATTTATTTATTTTAAGTTTAGAACTTAAAGTTTTTTAAAAAATAAAATAAAGAAAAACCAGCTTTATGAAAGTTTAGTTATTTATATTTTACAAATTAATTCCTTTTTACTTTTTGATCATATTTTGTTCGGGATACTTACTATGAGTTTATCCCAGAAAATATTTTTTATTAGTTTTATATGAGTACTTGCATTGGTGGTCGAGAGGTCAGCGCGACTGCCGTGCAGGCAGTTGCCCGGGTTGCGGGTTCGCGTCCCGGCCGATGCTATGACACTTAAAAAAAAAAACTAATAGTAAAAATTAAATTTTAAATATTTTATTATTTGACAGCAGTGAAATAGCATCATAAAAATTTTACAACTTTTAACATTTTATTTAATAAATACTATGTGTTTTGAATAAAGTAGTTATCCTGTAGTCACTCGATCTAAATTTACTCTTTTGTAGCTATCTAGTATTTGTTTGCCAATTTTCATTCATTTGATAATCATTTAGAAATGACAGTGTCATACAGAAACCCTAATACAACAGATTTGATATAGGCTATTGTTTGTTACTGGTTAAAAAAAGGAATGTCTTTATAACCACCATGGTTGTTATTTTTTCAGATTTTTACAATAAAGGTAAGAGAAATTTGAAATTTGAAAAACATAATTTTGTTTCCTTATACATTTTTACAAAAACAATATTTTATTATTAGAAATAGAGTTCAAATACAATTTATTTCAAATATATTTTTACCATCAATAGGAAAATAACCTAGGTTCAGATTCTAATTTCAGTTATTATATATATATATAAGTTGAAATTTCATTCTTAAATATAATTTTTATTTATAAACTTATATTTTTTAAAAAATAACTTTAAACATTTGTAAATATAATATAAACGGTTTATTTATTACATAAAATGTTGGAAATTTATTCCAAGCAGCCACTAGAATTAATCAATAGAAAAAGATGATTTCATTTTCTTAACTTCTCTAAGATTATATAATAATCTTACGTATTTAAATAAATACAAATAAATGATGGAATTTAAATTTAAATATATATTACATCTCTAATTGAAGCTATGAAAGCATTATAAAAATACTTGTTTTATCTTTTACTATATTGCAAACATAATCACACCCAATAAAATATTTCTATATACACTTTGCAGGTATTCTGATCACTGAAGTTGAATTTGATGTGGATATCAGTATGTAAAGTCATAATTTTTTTAGACATTATATGTGGTTACTATATATATATACTGTATATAAAAACAAGACAGATTGTGTATCTTGCTTTTAAGCTTGTATTAAAATGTTCACTAGAGGGAGCCTACAAATAGCTCCAGTCAATCTTTAGTTTTTATATACAGTATATATACAGTATATATATATATATATATATATATATATATATAAATATATACTGTATATAAAAACAAGACAGATTGTGTATCTTGCTTTTAAGCTTGTATTAAAATGTTCACTAGAGGGAGCCTACAAATAGCTCCAGTCAATCTTTAGTTTATAAGTGCCAAAATAGAAAGAATTCAAAATCTCTATCAGAAGTTCCTTATCTCCAGACCAATTAGTTTTGAACTTCTGGCCCACCTAAGTGAAGATCTAGGACTCCAAACACTAGATCTAATAACCCACTCAAATGTCAACTCTTATGTAATACATTACTATCAATTGGAAAACTTGAATTTCACAAAGACCTTCAAAGGTACAATTATACTAATTAATAAAACAAGACAAAGTGTGTATTTAATGTCCACTGGAAGGAGCTTACCACTAGCTCCAATCAATTGAAGCTAATACCACTAGGTGCAATCAATTGGACCAGTAGCTCTAATTGACTGGAGCTAGAGGTAAGCTTTTCCCATTGAACATTTTATTACAAGCTTAAAAACAAGTTACACAATTTGTGTCTTGTTTTATTGATTATTATAAGTGTACCCTTGAAGGCTTTTGTGATGTTATACTGCTGAGGCTATTTATATATGGTGAAACTGAACTGAGTTTAGACCCATATAGCTGTCTGGTTTGTAAGGCTGGATTTGAAGACATTTATGTGTGAAAAATTCAGTTTTCAAATTGATAGTAACATATTAGATAAGTACTGACTTTTGAGTTGGTAATTTGGATCTAGTGTCTGAAGTCCTAGGTCTTCACTGAAGTAAGCCATAAGCTCAAAATTAATTGGTTTGGGGATAAAAACCTTCTGATAGAGATTTTTCATTCTTTCTCTTTTGCAATTATAAATTAAAGCTTGATTGGAGCATGTGGTAACCTCCTTCTAGTGAACATTTTAATACAAGCTTAAAAGCAAATTATACAATTTGCATCTTATTTTATTAATTATTATAAGTGTAACCTTTAAGGTTTTTGTAATGTTTTATTGCTAATGCTATTTATATATGGTGAAAGTGAACTGAATTAAAACCCATATAACCATCTGGTTTGTAATGTTGGATTTGAAAACATTTACATTTCTGAAACATTCAGATTTTTGGTTTTTAAATTTATAGTAACGTATTAGATAACTGCTGACTTTTGAGTTGGTATTTTAGATCTAGTGTCTGGAGTCCTAGCTTCTCACTGAGGTGAGCCATAAGCTGTAAACCAATTAGTCTGGGGATGTGGACCTTTCTATAGAGATTTTGAATTCTTTTTCTGAGATTTTGAAGTCTTTCTCTTTTGGGACTTATAAACAAAAGCTTGATTGGAGCTAGTGATAGGCTCCCTCTACTGAAGATTTGAGTGTCTGAAACATTCAGGTCTTGAAATTGATAGTAACATATTATTAAGTTTTACATTTTATATATGTTTATTTAATTTATTCCACTTTGTCGTCTGGCTGGATAAAATTTTGTAACTCAATTTTCACCCATCTTTTTATTTCCAAAACCATTGAAACTTAATTCACATATATATATTTCTGATAGCATTACATTTTTTTTTGCAATTTTGATAAATCAATACTATATGTATATACATACAAAACTAAAAAATGCAAAATATTAAAAAATATTAAAGATAAACTTTAATTCACATAGGTACATGTTTTTACCTCTCTATTTCATAAATTAAAACATAGATAATTGAATTTCAAATAGAAATGTTATTACAGTAATTCAAAATCAGATTTCCAAATAATTATTGAAATAAATTTGCAACCAATGCCAATATATTCCTGACATTTTCCAAATACATTAGAGGCCTTATAAGAAATTGAGTATTAAATGCAAATTCATTTAAACTATTTGTTTATTTTTTTAGGGGGAGGCTTTCTTCCATATTACTGTTATTATATTTCCATTCCTCAACATGACAATCTTACTCTTTTACTTATGAAAACTGAAAAATATTTATTTTTGCTTTTAAAATATTTATGTGAATAAAAGCTATCTTTTATGTTTGTCACTTTTTTTTCTTACCTATTATTATTATTATTATTATTATTATTATTATTATTATTATTATTATTATTATTATTATTATTATTATTATTATTATTATTATTATTATTATTATTATTATTATTATTATTATTATTATTATTATTATTATTATTATTATTATTATTATTATTATTATTATTATTATTATTATTATTATTATTATTATTATTATTATTATTATTATTATTATTATTATTATTATTATTATTATTATTATTATTATTATCTGGGAGTTACCACAAGATCAAACCCATAGATTTGTTGTTATGTCCTGTCCCATGGGGACTTATTCCATATAAAATGCCTCTGGTGGAGATCCCATAAGTTTGGCACACACTATGCATATTCACTTCTTCGTAAATAAAGGGCCCCTTGTGTCAGTTATACCAGCAAAAGTCTGGGCCACTCCATGCCTATCCACTTTTTTCTAAGCACCTCTCAAGAAGGGGGGGGGGCTTAGACATCATTCTCGTCCACAAGCATGACCGTTTCCTCTTAGTTATTCTTTTGGCTATTATGTCAGTACCGCCCAAACTTCGTATTATTATTATTTCTTTTGCTTATGACCTAGTTTTAGTGCTGTAACAATACTGAAATTGCGCTCTGCAAAAATATGTATATATAAATGCCAAATATTACTAGCTGGATTAATTACTAATATTATTTTACTTTTATTATACAATCCCACCATCGTAACCTATTTCTGTATTTAAGAGTATCTATATGCCTTGGGGAAAAATAAAGCATTCTTCTTACCAGCACTAATTAAAAGAATTTTCATTAAGTACTGTAATAATATAATCAAATATGTTTTCAAATGTATTTTATTTATTTTCATGACCATAATGGCATGAAAATAGTTTGTATTATATCTATAATAAATTTCAGAACACTCCTAGAAATATATATGTTAGTCACCATGTTTCTGAACCGTAAATCAAAGCGTTAATGGCAATATTATGTAATTCTTTCTAATAGTTGATTGGCATCTTAATATTGGACCCACCAATGATGTGTCCTTATTTATCATATAGTATTTAGCTAACAAAGAGCATATGAGAAATAATAGCATGAATGACACTATGTATTCCTCTATCACTTGGTAGACCACTTGCTCATTCACACACACACACTAATGTATATAATTAATTTATAAATGTATAATAATTTGTCAGTATATTAAACTATATTTTTATTGTCTAACTTATTTGAGTAGTTTGAATTCCTTTTTTTCTCCACTTCCAAAAGTAAAGCCTGCTTATATATTTTAGTTTAGTCATAGTAATAGATGTCTCATTGTCTTCTCACACTTTGCTAATTGAGGAGTCGTAAATCTTATGTACATATGGATAAAACCAATTCTCTTTGTTTTTGATAATATGATAGATGTTCCTCAGGGTGGAATATTAGCACCATTGCTTTTTAATGTTTATATGTGTGATCTTGATCATGGCATAAAAAATACTACGATACTTACTTATGCTGATGATTGTAAGTTATTTAAAAAAATTATTACTTATAGTGATCATATTGAGGTTCAAAAGAATATAGATAGTTTTATTATATGGTGTAGGTATAATAATATGGAGATTAACATTAATAAAACATGTATTGTTTCCTATACTAATAAAACTGAAAAATCTGTTTATCAATATAAAATTGAGAATGGTGTTATTAAATATAAAGAGACTGTATCTGATTTAGGAATAATATTTTGTAGCAATTTTACTTTTAATGCACATATTAAATATATTATTAATAAAGCATACATAAAGATGGGCTGTATTTTGAGATATGGGAGAGATTTATCTATTTTCATAAAATATAGATTTTTTTTTTTCTCTTGTTGTTACATTTTTAGAATATAATTCTTGTATATGAAACTTCAACCTGATTAATATTCAGTCTAGAATATATAATCTTGAAAAAAGATTTAATAAATTAATAATGGGTGAATGTCAAATTATTAAAACAGTATTGAAAGAAAGGAGAATTTTGAAAGATATGATATTACTGAAAAATTTGATTGATGGAGAAATTGATGTCAGTAACTATGTATCAAAAATAGAATTGAAAGTACCTAGTCGTTTATTAAGAGAAATGCAAGCTTTCAAGATTAGTATATGTAAAAATACTTTTTTTGGCAAATCAGTTATTAATATATTGCAAATGGTATATAATCTAACTTTTAATAATATTGATATTTTTTGCGATCAATTTGTTATGAACGTTAAAAAACAAATAAATTTATAATTATGAACATATATGTAATTGTATGTATGTAGTTTGTATTTGATTATAGTTGTTGTTTTTTTTTAATTATTACCATTGTTGTTGTTTTTTTTTGTTTTCTTTATTGTGTATTTCTGTTAAAGTGTAAATGTTGAAATGCACATAATAAATGGATATTGAATTGAATTGAATTGAATTATTATTATTATTATTATTATTATTATTATTATTATTATTATTATTATTATTATTATTATTATTATTATTATTATTATTATTATTATTATTATTATTATCATTATCATCATCATCATCATCATTATTATTATTATTATTATTATTATTATTATTATTTGTAAAATAATATAGGCGCTATTGCACCTGACTGCAAATCTACTTTTAACTTAAAAACAAAATAAAATTATATTACTCTGCAAGCACTTTCAAGAGACATGCTCTCATCTTCATAGCTCTGAGTGAAATAATTATATGCAAATTATGCAAAGTTCAAAGGTTATTTATTCCATTTCTTTGAGATCATGAAGCATGTGTCCTTGCAGTTGATGGCATTGCAATTCATCACAATGAAGAAGGCCTCCTTAACTTTTCTTTTTACATCATGCCTTTCCTTGCAGACCAGGTTGACATCTTGTGGTTTACACTGGTGTTCTCTTAGTTTCTGATGAAGTACAAAAATGGAATATTGTGATGGATCTGATTGAGCTTTGATATAAACATATTTATGTTGTACTAAGGCAGCAATAGAAACCAGATTACTACAACACAAATATGCATACATAAAGGCTCAGTCAGATCCATCACATTATTCCACTCTTGCACTTCATCAGAAACTAACAGGACACCAGTGTGAACCACAAACTGTCAACCTGGTCTGCAAATAAAGGCACGATGTAAAAAGAAAAGTGAAGGATGCCTGCTTTATTGCAATGGTTTGTAATGCCATCAACAGCAAGGACACATGCTTCATGACCTCACAGAAATGGAGTAATTTTGTGCTTAAGTAAAAAGTAGCTTTGTGGTTAGATGCAATAGCGCCTATATTATGTTACAAATATATTTTCACATGCAAAGATTTTGATTTAGGTTTGAATTACATTATTATTATTATTATTATTATTATTATTATTATTATTATTATTATTATTATTATTATTATTATTATTATTATTACTATTATTATTATTATTATTATTATTATTATTATTATTATTATTATTATTATTATTATTATTATTATTATTATTATTATGGTGATGATGATGATAGCATTTCTATTGATTGTTTCAACAATAGTGATACTATATCAGCTGTCAAAGGACTCAAACATATTCAAGCATAGGTTATGACAATATACCTTTGTTCATTTATAAAGGTTGTGCAGAATATATTGCTGCTCCTTTATGTTATGTTCTTAATTGTTCCTTAAAAATTGTAATTTTCCTAACTCTCTAAAACTTTCCAAAGTTATACGTATTTTTAAAAATGGTTCAAAAGATAATGTTAATAATTATAGACCAATTTATGTGCCTCATACAGTTGCATGCATATTTGAAAGATGTGTTTATTAAAAAAAAAATGTTAATGACATAAATAAGATTTTGGTTCCTGTGCAACATGGTTTTTTTTACCTGGAAGATCAACTTTTAACAATAACTGATCACATTTCTAATGCCTTTGAAAATCAATGTTGTTTAGATGTTGTTTATTTTGATGTATCCAAGGTATTTGATAAAGTAGATCATTCCAGTTTTGCTTTTCAAAATGTACAAATTAGGTTTTTTCTATAATTTGGTTGCATGGTTTGAATCTTTTATTAAGAAGAGAATGGCTTATGTAAAGTTTAAAAATAATTATTTTAATCCATATTATTGTAATATAGGAGTACCTCATGGCAGTATCCTTGCAACATTATTAATAGTTTAAAATTTATATTGATAATTTGGCAGAGAGTGTAGAATTTTCACATGTTTTATGTTATGCAGATAGTTGTAAAATTTTTAGAAATATCAAATCAATTAATGATTGCATATAATTACAAAAAGATATTAATAATTTTGTGAAATGGTGTAAAGATAATAAAATGGATATTAATATGGATAAGTGTTCAACAGTTTCTTATTTCAAAAAATCTGAAATGATAATGTGTCCTTATTATATTGAAGATCATAATATAAAATTTGTTGATATTTAAAAAGACATTGGTATTATTTTTGCAAGCAAGGGATTATTTCATAATCATATTAAAAATGTAATAAATAAGGCTTTTAAAATTATGGGTGCAATTTTAAGGCATGGTAGACAATTTATTGGTTTTACAAAATATAAATTATTTCTCTCTTTGGTTTTGCCTATTTTAGAATATGGATCAGTTGTTTGGAATTCCAGTTCCAATCAAGATATTATTAAAATTAAATTGGTTTATGATAAATTTTCCAAGTACATTTACTTAAATGACCATTATCTATCCATATCCATTAGAAGAAAATGAGAGATCTTAAAATTTTATATAACCTTGTGAATCAGAAAAGTATATTAACTAACAGAATTTTAAATATTATTTTTTTATAATTGTTTATATGTTGTTTACATAAAATACGTATATTTACTTTGTTTTATATTAAGGTTTGTTGCTCTAACATATTAAAATTTTCACCTTTGTTTTGTTTGCCTAATACCTATAATCATGATTTTACTAATGAAAATATTTTCCCTTTAGACTTTAAAAAATTTGTTACTTATCTTATAAAAAAGTGTGGCATATAATTATATTAATAAATTGTCATTTTTACTCATTTATGTATATTATTGTAGAGTTGTTATAGTGCAATTCTGTAATTGGCTTAATGCTGTAGTTTTGTATGGTAAATAAATTATTATTATTATTATTATTATTATTATTATTATTATTATTATTATTATTATTATTATTATTATTATTATTATTATTATTATTATTATTATTATTATTATTATTATTATTATTATTATTATTATTATTATTATTATTATTATTATTATTATGTTTCAAAGGATAAACTTTATTAGTATTCTAAAAGGTTATACAAGTTACATTTGACAACATAGTTCTTATATATAAATTGGTTTCACAAAACTACATATGTACAATGATTTGATCAGTGATTGTATGAGTTATCAAACTAGAAGTATTTAGGAAAAAACTGTTTAACAAAGTCGTCATTACTACTACTACTACTACTACTACTACTACTACTACTACCACCACTACTACTACTACTACTACTACTACTACTACTACTACTACTACTATTATTATTATTATTATTATTATTACTATTTTACAGTTTTATAAACTACATAGCATATATATCTACATTCAAAAAAATATAAAATAAAATAATTTGTAATGCTCTTTTAACACTAAAGCTTGTACAGTAATATTTATTTTATAAAGAGCTATGTTATTGTTTAAAAGTAAAAATAAACTTATATTGTATTTCAAACAAGTTATGACTTTTTATCGTTAAGTGAAAATGTGTGTTAAGTTTATTTTTAAATATTTTCAAACCTAGTATTATAAACATATATAAAGCCAAATTTTACTTTTTTAAATGTAGACAAAGTATAATATATATATATATATATATATATTTAAGTTCAGTGTGTTTTATCATCAACTACTTTAATAAATGAGTATTCTAACTTAAGAAGAAAAAAGAAATAACTATAAGAGAAAACCAAATTAAGCATTAAATACAACTTTTACAACTCTATACAATACAATCTTGAATCTCAAATAAATTCGTGAATGCCCTATTTTGGGTGCATGATTAGTATCTTATCATATTATCATTCTCGTTCATATATTTTAATGAAATTAATATGTGTTGTTCATCTTTACAATATCTTTAATATATTCATTTTAATTTTATAGTAAAGTGACTTTCCCATAAAAAAAAAACCTTTTTCCAGTACAATTTATATAAACCAATATGAGAATAAAATGTTAAAAACAAATCCTATTATTCTATAATGCAATTTTTAAAGATATTGCTACCATTCATTTGCTTTATATATATATATATATATATATATATATATATATATATAAATGAATGGTATATATATATATATACAATACATCTATTTATCTTACAATCAAATCGTGGAAGAATACTATTTTTGTCACTATGATAATGGTAAGCTAGTAGTTTAAAATCTCATTAAACATCCATAGATACAATTTTGCTTCTCAACTGCATTTATAGTAGGTTCAGTTTTTCTTGATACATTAAACAAAAAAAAAATATGTTTTACATAAACGAATATAAGTAATATTTACTGAGGCTATAACCTCGATAATATGCGTATAAAATGCGATAGTAGGGACCTCTACAGGTGTTTTAACCACAAGCTTATGCTATGGAAGAAAAGAGGGGAACCCCTAAAAAAATGAATATAATAAGTAGAAAAATATAGCCGTTTTATATAAATTAATATAGTTGTCAATTTGGCAAAATACCCCCTCTTTTAACTTCTTTAATTTACTTAACTGTCCATTTCAGTGTTGCATCTTAATATTTATGTTTACCTACTTAGATAACAAGTAATATTTTTCAAATTGAAAAATATAATGCAATTATCAGCACATTGTAAAAGTAAAAATCAAAAAAAAAAGTATTACATATACTTTCCATAAATCTATCTCATTGTTATACTTGCTCTATAGTTACTTATAAACTTCTTCATATACCAGCCACAAAATAGAACACAAAAAATGTAACAAACAATGTGTTTTAACATCACATTTCATTACAAATGTCTTGTTTTTTTTTTAAATAGTTGTTGCTTTTCCTCTCATTACCTCAATTAAAAGTTGTATATAAATAATATTTGGTGATAATCAAATCATTAACTAAAATCATCTAAATATTTCACTAAAACCATATATAAATTTTGTTTGATATTAATAATTAATATAATACATCATACTAGAGCTGCTCTCCATGCTCCTAATGTGTTCTAATACATCACAGTAAGTATTATTTGTTAAAAATGTTTGATTAGAGTAAATTACATGTTGTTTATCAAAGTGTATATGTATGATATTTTTAACAGATATGTATTATCTATTCCATATCCAACCATATGACAGTTGATTAACAATAAATGTGAGGCAGACATATTTATTAAGAACTTTGAAATTGTGTGAATGAGCTGCTACTGCTCCTCCTCTTCTTATTTTTTTACCTTTTGTTTTTCTCCTTCCTCTTCTGCTTCTCTCTTTCTCCTCTTGCTCCTTCTTCCTAAAACTTATTATTATTATTATTATTATTATTATTATTATTATTATTATTATTATTATTATTATTATTATTATTATTATTATTATTATTATTATTATTATTATTATTATTATTATTATTATTATTATTATTATTATTATTATTATTATTATTATTATTATTATTATTATTATTATTATTATTATTATTATTATTATTATTATTATTATTATTATTATTATTATTATTATTATTATTATTATTATTATTATTATTATTATTATTATTAAGTTTCAACAATAGTAAACTTTATTGATCCAATAGTTACATAGTATTATAATGCCATAGCAAGATACCTGTTGAATCTTATTATTGTTAGTTCAATTTCAATTCTACAATATTCATTTTTTTAAAAATACATATCTGTATGGGTAATTTTATATGATTCTATCCACTTTATCAATGTTAATTAATCATATTATTGTCCAATAGGAGCATAATCAGGACCATGCTTTCTTTAATTTTGTTTTTTATAGCTTTGCTTTTTGTCTGAGCAGGGACCAAGTAGCTGCATAAATATCTGGGCTGGTGATCTGCTTGTCTCTAACTTGAATTTTATTCAACTTATTTTCAAATGTGGCTGGATGCCTTCTGGGGTTATTACCCAATATGAATACACACCTAGTGCACCAAAGTGCATATAAAACAAACATTGAGGCCCTTATGGATGATATAGACCTACCTTTGTAATTTGATATAATTTGCATCATTGTAGTATTTTTTCCTGTATTTGCCCTGCAAAATGCATCTAGTCTGCTCCAAGGCCTTGCAGTTGAAAATTATATGCTGTAAAGTCTCTTCAGCCATATGGCAAAGGCCACATAATGGATCAACTGATCTGTACATTCTTCTGTGATGTAAAACATACTTAGTAGGTAAAGCATTCAAATTCATATTGATTATAAAATCTATGAACTTAGGTTCTAGTTGCCATTTTTTGTATTGCTTGATCAGATATTTGTTTCCTATTTCTAGTATTGATGGGTTCTCTTCATTATAATTATTTTGATGTATAAACTTATATATTTCCCAATATTTATATTTTGGTCCAATTGATCTGGAATTGTTCTTTCTCTCCTACATTGGTAGACGGTGATTGCCAAAAAACAATCTTTTGGAGGAGGTCTATTATTATTATTATTATTGTTGTTGTTGTTGTTGTTTTGTTATTTTTGTTATTATTATTGCTATTATTATTATGCTTCAGATCAATTTATCAGTTGTAAATAATTACATTGTTAAAAATACATGGTTGGAATCAGATAGCTTCAGAACAAACACATATATAGATATTACTGGTACAGTCTAAATAAATTATCAGGCAGATGACTGATAAATATAGATTTGTAAACTGTATTTTTGTCTATGATTCTATCTTCATTTTCTAAATGATTAGTTCATTTGTTTAAAAAATACTTTGTTTGCTTGAATGAAATATATTCTTTGGACTATTCAATACACAGTTGTAGTGTTCAAAAGATTGTTGAAAATGTGGTACTGTGGTATAATGATAAAAAGATTACTCTCTGGCTCAGGGTTTTATAAATGACCATATATCATTAAAATGTATGTGTGTGAGTTTTTGCTATCTCTGGATTTCAGTTTATTAGGGAATGTGGTTGAGTAACTTCTGGTGTTGTTTCTGAGACAGAAACTACATCTGGTGCAGTACAAAGAATATAAAAAAATGTTGCTTCATGGACTTTCTGGATTGAGCCTCTGTTTTGTGTCTATTATGTTATCATGTGAGATGTTATTTTGTCTATACATGGTAATGATAAATAATTTCAGGGATATTTTCTAGTGCTGCACAAGTGTGGATTAGGTGCTGTTGTGTTTCTTCTTTTCTGTGACACAATTAACAAAAAGCATCAATACTGGTGTATAACCTGAACAATTTTAGAACATCAGCTACGTAGGATTAGAAGATTTAGCCTTAAGAGAAAATCCAAACATTTTGGTTTCAAGGAACATTTATTGAATTGCTTCATCAGCTGATCATTGTTCTTATTTATCATGGTGAATGTGGCTGAATAGATAGGTCTGGATACCGCATATTATAAATTCTCTAATAGGTCTACCTCCCAACACCTAAAAAGGCACCTGATCATAAATGTGTTAGAAATGGTTTTCAAGCAAAGAGAAATATCCATATTTAGTTGGTGGTCAGTCTGTGAGTGTTATTTGAAAGATGCATTCAAGATCTAAAATAATTTCTTTCAAAGCAGTCAGGAGAATAATACATTTTGTTTATTAAAAATTTGGATGGCGTGAAGACCTAACTCATTTCTGGTTCATGGTAGTTTAAGGCATTTTGCAGAGATGGAGACTACATTCCATGCCATAATAACTTGATGCAGAGTGAGTAGATGAATGAAGTGGAAGATTTAATGAAGTTTTATAATTGGTGAATTGTAAATTGTCTTTGAAGTCACATGCTTATTAAAAAAAGAATATTTTTGCATATAAAAAGATGTAGGTTTTAGAGAGATAAAGTCGGTTATACACTTGTCATAATCTTTCAGTTTTTCTGGGTCTTTTGCATCATTCTAGACGGCCCTAGTTAGAAAGGAAATGTGAGGAAAGTAATTGTTTTATCGTGATAAATCTGTGTATATATCTTGTAAGTGTAAAGAAACCAAGCTGATGTTCTATTAATGTTGACTTTCAGTTTAAATTTGAAGGAATAATCATTAAGTATTTTTCCAGAGTAGGTAGTTGTTTTTAGAAATAATAAAAACAATAATGTTGTCCATATATGCAATATATAATATATATAGTCCAGTGTGTGAGATTTAAATTTCTTAGAAATTATGTTGTATTTTGTTTATGAAAGAGTTAATGCAGACTATGAATAAAGGGGATGATATATCATTAATTGTAATATGTATTTCTTGACTAAGAAGTAGATTGATCAGAGGGTATAAGAGGGAACAATGTATTTTGGGATCTGCAAGTATCTGAAATAAAAGCTCAATAAGAACCGATATAAAAGCAATCCCAATGTCAATTTAAGTAGCCATTGGAACATATTTTTTCTTTTTTTCTTCTCAAAATGAAATTTATGTAGTTTTGAAAATAAGGGCAGGTTGGCCTTTTGAGGATCCTTTTTTGCTTATTGCATAAATGATAGCAGAAGGAGGAGATATGGTTCAATTGTATGCTTTATAATCTTCTCCAGGATTTTAATGTCAAGAGATCACATCAAGATTGGTTGCAGATTAGATAGATTGGATCTTAAAGCATGTTTTTGTTTAAATAAACTAAGAAGATTGAATATAGATCTTTTGAATTCAACAATCATTGTGATAGATAATTTTCTAAATCACATAAGTATGAGATGGTAAACTGACTGAGATGTGAAAATACAAATTTAGATATTTCATATGACCCTGAATAGCAAAAGTTAGATATGGTGGCTAGCTTCAGTATAAAATCAATAGCATGGAATGTTTTATATAACTGGTTGGGCAAGAGGTCTTCAAGTGGTGAGAAGATATAATGCTATTTTGCAATATCTGTATACTGTTTCTATCATATTGTCACCAGATTTGATGACACTCTCAGCTTCAAATACTTGTAAAATTATGAAAGTGGAATGATATCCCAGAGCCAATCTAATGTATCATTGTGTCCAGGTATGTTGTTTTGTTAGACAGATTTTTTTCATTTTTTGTGGCAATATAATATTTTACAGTGTTGTGTTATATTTATATAGGGCTTTTTATATGAGTGTAGGTATGTGGTGCAGATTTTCACATGTGATCTTTTTATTTAATTCATCAGCCAATGTTAAAAAACTTAAGTGGGGGCAATTTAGTTGTTCTGGTAATGTGATTAATGTTGAATGATAGTATATTAATAAAGTAAATGTACTGTTGAATATTATCAAGTTGCATATTCCTAAATTTAAATAGCATGGTGTATGTTTTGGACTACAAAAGTTCAGAAATGTGTGCAGGAAAAAATATTATAATTGATTTATGAAAATGAATTGTTAATGTTTGCATTGTAATCATATTGACTTTGAACATTTGGGTATAGTGATCAGAAAGTGGTGAAGGATTAACTATTAACTTAATTGTGATGAAGCATGAATGAATAAAAGCACATGTCGATGAGTTAGGTCTGATAATAGTTGCAGAATCAGATCGAGTTGGGTGGTAAAAAATATTCAGTGCTCATTAGGGTAGTGAAACTTAATGTACCCACTCTTGTTAAAATCATTCACTAAAACACCTGAGTAAAGAGTTAATGATAGTAGTGAGTTGATGGTTATCAATAATCTTGATATCAGAGCTGGTCCAGAAGGTATATAAACAAAAATAATGTTGTATGCTAGGGTTTGAGTTGATATATATGATTTTAAAAAATGAAAATTGCAGAATTTTATGATGACCAGGCCAGTGCTATCTGATGATGATAATGATGAATCTCAGAAACAGGCATAAAGGCAGTGGTTCTTTAGATATGTTGTGAGATCAATCGGAGAACCACTATATATTTTTGTTTCCATCAGACCCAAGGTATGTGACTGTGTAAATTGAATCCATTTTTAGTATATATCTTTCTAGACATGATTGTAAAACGTGTTATTAAAATTTAGGGATGAGATTATTAAAGCAAAAATATTGCTTTATTATTAAAAGGTAATTAGATAAGTAATTAATTAGATATAAACAGGAATTTAATTTAAGGATTGTCATCGATGAGCCACCATATCCCACTGGATGGCCTGTGTTTGCACTAAAACACATAAAAATTCCAATCCGGTGGCTGACACATTCAAACCCATGTTTTCTATAATACAACCTTTTTGTTGTACTACAGATTGAAGGCTGCTATGTCACATGGCAGTACAGCATGTATGTTTATGTAGCAAATACATTTTCCCAATTTGCACAGTTTATAAAATGGTTACGGCTTGGGGAGAGGGTGTGTTTTTTTGAATTGGATGGAAATGTTATTTTCATTGGATTTTTTATTTATTTTAAAGTATTGAAATGTTCAGATTTTGTAAAGTAATAATTAACAGACTTTTTACACCGTAGTGAATTGAAGTTTTAAGTAGTAAATATTGACAAGATATACGTATAAAGTAAATTGGAATTAGGTAATGCGTCAAGTAACGTACTGTTCGTAACACTTCCATGAGACATTTTAAGATTGTACCATGTGTATATTTTTAAAATAAAAAACAGCATTAACACAAAAATATCCAATAAGAAAAGTACAATTGTACACTGTTTTTTAAATGTCATAAAAAGCATATATTATAAACATTTTATATATATATTTGTCGTTGTTTAAAAAAGTTTTAGTTTCTTTCTTTTCTCCTACTACAGTTATACTTTGCTGAATATAGTTTCCATTTATTGTTATCATTTATTTTATAGATGTTAGTAAAAAAAAATATTTACAAAAATACGATTTTGATATTTTTAATTTTAACCGTAACTAACCCTAAACCTAATCCTAAAACTAACCCTAAAGCTAACCCTAAAACTAACCCTAAACCTAACCATAACAACTTTTACTTTTAGTAGTCATTCTATTTGAAATAAAAAATAGTGGTAAACAACAAAAAGCCATAACCCCAGTAAAAAAATCTCCGATAGAAAATTGATTTTTCTAATAAAAAGAAAACTAAAAAAGACGAATCAAATTGTAATTTGTTTATTTTATTTTACATTTATTATTATCATTTAATTTGTATACGTTAATAAAAAATAATATTTAAAAAAGACAATTTTCTTTTGTTTTTATATTCGCATTACAAAAAACACATCAAAATGATTATAATTAATGGCCTGTGAATGATCATATTTTATAGTTTAAGCGTGATAACTGCGCCATCCAGTGGGATATGGTTGCTCATCGATGACAACCAATTTAAGTGAATATATTTTAAAATATATCAATTATAGTTTTGTTACATATATATTATATAAATATTTACTAAAAATATATACTTACTTGAGAATAGCAACAATGAATACTACTGACAATTATGTTACTACAAATCTGTAAATAAATTTCGATTATTTTATATAAAAAATTGTTTAATTTAAATAGTTATGACCATGGTAGGTTTATCTATGAGTAACTAACTAATGATTCATAATATGGCATGGTGTTTTAGCTGGAGGATTAGATACTGGTCATTTTAATCATTATTTTTTATGAAATGCTAAGTAAAGATGAAAACCATATTGTAAAGACAGATTTTTTAAATATAATCAGTGCAGCAACATTTCTTGATAGTAATTACCTGTTTTGGATGATGATTACAAATTTAATCCTAAAAGAAAAAAGTAATTACATTATTTTTTTAGCATTAGTAACATATCTACAAACATATTTAACTTATATTCTTGGTACTTGGGAATTTTGACTCTTGTGGCCACCAGAGGCGCTGGTCAAGTTCAACCACAGAAATACTTAGAGTAGGGGCCCCAAATGCAGCATTGCAAATTCCAGTCGAAAGGTGGTGCTGTTCACAATGTGTAAGCACAGGAACATTCCACAAGATAGCTAGGTGCAGTGCGTAAGCCCATTTAGCTTACATCATCTGCTACCAGCAGATACCAAGAACCTAGGTGGTGCTGATTTCCATAAACACATCTAGCTTATATGTCATCTGCTAACAGCGACTACCAAGATTCTAGCCCACTACGTGGTATTTTTTCTCCACATGGAAAAACTACACACTGATAGAGTTTATGTATATACTACTTAAAATATGAATGGCATATAATGTACAGGTGTGATTAATTAAGAAGCTACAACTATTTAAATATTCTTTCAAACTTAATAGTATCACATGCTATTTCAGTGTTTTATAAATGGATGTATTTTTAATTTATTTTTTTTTTAAAATCGATCTTTTTTTTTAATTATTTACTCTATGTCAAAATGTTATAAATAAGTCAAGTAGTGAAATTTGCTATCATGGCCACTTGAATGGCATCATACATTTACATACAAAAGTACGCTAAAATTATCAGGTAGAAACCTCATAATTATTCATAACATATTTTATTAATCTATAAGTCAATTCTAAATTTAAAAATCGATCTTTTTTTTTTAATTATTTACTCTAAAAGTGTTTTTTTTTTTTTAAATTAAAAAAAAAATGTAATTTTTAAGACAATCGGTTTTTTTCTTAAAAACAAAAGCTAATTTTTCTACCTTCTTTCAAAACTAGAGACATTCCAAAGATAAAATCTAATATATTAATAGGAGCTTTACTAATGAATAGCTATGGTCAATTAGTGAATTGGATTGATTTAATGAGACAGAAACTGATATATGATGAATTATATTTATTGACAATTTCATATATACTTGATATAACCCATCACTTAGTGTTGGATAATGCACACAGGCATTTTATTTACTAAACAACATTACTTTAGGCCATTTAGCAAAATAAATTTGTGGCTATTATTTAATTGTGCTAATTTTATGCTATATAATAAATCACTACATTGCACTTATTAGTTATGCCCTTTCATCATCAGTTCGAGTGGCTATTATACATGTAATCAAACCAAGTCTGGAGTGAAGTTTAATAATACATCCGATTATGATAAATTTATATATTAAATATGGTCATATAAAGCCTCACCGATAGCTTTAGATCGAATGGGTTTTCAAGAATGCTTCTGTTCAACGCCAACGATTGCATATTATGGAGGTAGAGCTGGCTATAAAGATTTTACTAATACACTATGCACAAGTAAAATATAATAATAAAGTGGCTCCATCTTATATATATATATTAACAGCACAACGATAAAATATTGATAAATTAGACATCTGCCAAGCCGAAGTATATTATAAATTAAATACCATATAAAAGAGCCAACTCTTCTGTGGCATGAGAAATACATATATGCTATTGACGGGAATATATATATATATATATGTCCTAGCTCCTCATTGATGAGAGCCATAGCTCGAAACTGGTCTGGGGATGGGGACCATCATAGATAAAGGCTTCATGTATTTTCTCTTGTAGCATTTATCATAAAAAAAAAATTAAGCTTGTTTAGAGCTAGTAGCTGGCTCTTTATATATATATATATATATATATATATATATATATATATATATATATATATATATATATATATATAAATCAATATATATATATATATCAAAATACAGTACAATTTTTATAAATTATATTCTTTTAGAAGTACTTTCGACTATACACTTTGTAATCTTTATCAACTATATAACGTTGAATAATCAAAACGAGACAACCCTTAACAATACCCATAGTTCAATTCAGATTTCCCACAATTCTGTTATCTTAACATTTGATGACTGGTGATTCATTAACATTTGACGATTTCTTGAAATCAACATAGCCTCTTTTATTTTACGTTTATTATGACAACGTTCAATTTGAATAATTTTCATATTTTTATAATCAAATTTAAATCCATATTGACAAGATTTATTATGATCAAATATAACAGATGATGAAGGTTTATTTACATCTGTTCCATATTGATTCTCTTTTTGAATTCTATTATATAAAAGCATATGTTCTTTTATTATCTTCTCAAATGTACACTTAGATTCACCAATGTATTGTACGCCGCATCCACACATCAATCTATATATAATAGAATTTTGATTAAACTTTGAATTTTGAATTTTAGAATTATTAAGCAATCTATTTATGTTATTTGTAGAGAAAAAAGCAATATGACACAAACCATTATAAATTTTCCTAATAAACTTGACCTGCTCATCTGATATAAATGGCATTGAAATCCATTTCATTTTGATATTTTTATTTTTAATTTTATTATAGTGTTGATTTCTTTTAAATCCTTTAATAATATTAGCAATTGCATTTTTATAATAACCAATTTTCAACAAGTCATTAACAAATAAATGTACATTTTTAATTTTATCACTAGAATATTTGCATAATTTTTCATTTCGAAATAAGAATGATTTCAATCCAGACAGCTTATGACACATAGGTACATGTGATTCATATGGGATAAAACCTCTAGTTTCAATTGGTTTAATTAACATAAGATAATCCAAACTGTAATCATTAAGAGTAACTTGAATATCCAAGAATTTTATGGAATTGTATTTCTCTTTAGTTATAACCCATTTTATATCCTTAATCTCATTTAATTCATTAAATAAATTGACTATTAATTCTTGTTTTCCACAAATAAAAACATCATCCACATATCTATGATATACTTTAATTTCTTGATATTTCAATTGTTTTAAAATTTTACTTTCATATGTTGATATAACAAAATTACAAATTTAAGCAACAGCAGGAAAACCCATTGGCCAATCAAAATTCATTTTATAATATTCATTATTAAAATTAACATAAATATTTTTATCAATAAACTGCAATATTTTTATAATAAAATTTATAATATCAGACTTTACATTTTTTGAAACAAGAGCATTATAAATAATATTAATTGACACTATTCTATCTATTGATCCATACATTTCATTTATATCAAAAGTACAAATTGTGTCATGTAAATCTATATTTATATTTTTAATTTTATCTACAAAATCAAACGATGATGAAATAGTATATTCTCCTAAACCTAAAATATCTTGAAGTAATAATTCAATATATCTACATGTTTGATAATAATATGCACCACCAAAATCAACCATCAATCTCAATGGATAATTTTCTTTATGTAGCTTTATATTCGAAAATATTCTAGGGCAAATAGCAGATGATGGATATAAGTTATAATATGTATGACTATCAATAGCTTTATTCTTAGCTTTTTTTAAAATTTCATTTATAAATTTCATGTGAGATGAAATTTTTGATTATAAAAATATGAAAATTATTCAAATTGAACGTTGTCATAATAAACGTAAAATAAAAGAGGCTATGTTGATTTCAAGAAATCATCAAATGTTAATGAATCGCCAGTCATCAAATGTTAAGATAACAGAATTGTGGGAAATCTGAATTGAACTATGGGTATTGTTAAGGGTTGTCTCGTTTTGATTATTCAACGTTATATAGTTGATAAAGACTACAAAGTGAATAGTCGAAAGTACTTCTAAAAGAATATAATTTATATAAATTGTACTGTATTTTGATATATATATATATTTGATTTGTATATTACATATATTGTGAAATGAATACAGATATCAAACTTTATTTTATATATATATATTATATTTTTATTTGAAATAATATTTTTTTTCAATTTAAAAGTAAAAAAAAAGTATTTTTTTGTTTTTAAGATTTTTTTTTTTTTTTGTTTTTATTTTAAAATAAAATTTTTTTATATAAATTATATAATATTTTTTTTTAATAAAGAATTTTTTTTTTTATTTTATATATATATATATATATATATATATATATATATATATATAATAATAGTTTGTGTGTGTATATATATATATATATATATATATACACACACAAACTTTACTTTATCCCATTCAATCTCTTAGTTATGTATAATTAATAAACTTTCAAAGGGAGAAAGTATATTTAAGGGACTTACGAATACTTTAATAAGAAAAATATACTTATGATTACACTCCAGACTAGTTTAATCTTTAGTAAAATAATAATTAAAGATTGAAAGTTTGGATTTATATGCCACATTTTATATTTACATTAACTATTTACTAAATAACAAAATAATAATGAGCACAAAGGGTTACCATCATTTATGAATTAAGGGTTCGAAACGGAGCACTAAATGACGCTATAATTAATACAATATGAAGATTTTAAATAATATCTTTGAAAAGTATATATTTCGTAACTAAATATGCACCATTTCAAGACAGGCATAATTAATAATAACTAAAATAAGCAAGAGAGAAATAAATATAACTGCAGTGATTAAGTTATATAGCAAAACAAGAAGTTAATAAAGGAAATTAACAAAAGTATGTCATTTATAGAATTGAAATATTATTGATAAGACAATTTAGGAAGAGTTTACAATATAGTTAGCTAACCTGATTTTCAAGCAATAATGATTATTTTGAATTTTACACAGAGCTCTGCGATTTTAATAATTTTAAAACAGTTACTCGAGCTGGAACGAAGGTGAGTTCTTTGGCGGCTTATGGCATCTTCTCTTTAGTTGGGAGACAATTTAATATGGTATTCCTATATCTGGAGTTGGGGTAGTTGAATTTGAACAACTTTTAATTAAATAAAATCATATAATCTAATTTCTACTACTGATAAAGTCTCCAAGGTGTTATTTTTAATTTACTTAAAAAAATTATTAAAATATATAAATTATATAATTTTGATTCAGATTTTATTAATTAAAATTTTTTTAGGTGTTATAAAATGTTATTGCTTAGCAGATAGTAACGGTATTATGATTTAATGATAACATCTTTTGTTGAAACAAATTCAATCAGTAAACTAGATTTTACTTTTACTCCAGGTGCGGTCACTAATTGATTTCTTGTTTACACAAAATTCCCATTTTTAATTATAAACCGATGACTTTTATTTTAACTAAATATAAATAACTTTTAACATATTTTCTTCATATTGTTTATTTTAAAAAAAGCAAATTTGACAGATCATATAAAAAAATACTTTAATTTCAGTTACATCTATTAAACTTTAAATCAGAAAACCGTAAATATATTATAAAGAAAACATTTTACATTATTTTTATTTAATCTTAAATATTATATGTACAAATCATTATGCCATAATTTCATGGTTTAAATTACCCATCCACATACGAATATAATACAAATATAAAATTTAGAATTGACTTAGTCAATTCTAAAATTTAGATTGACTAAGTCAATTCTAAATTTTATATTTGTATTATATTCATATGTGGATGGGTAATTTAAACCATGAAATTATGGCATAATGATTTGTACATATAATATTTAAGATTAAATATAAATAATGTAAAATGTTTTCTTTATAATATATTTAAGGTTTTCTGATTTAAAGTTTAATAGATATAACTGAAACTAAAGTATTTTTTATAAGATCTGTCAAATTTGCTTTTTTTAAAATAAACAATATAAAGAAAATATGTTAAAAGTTATTTATATTTAGTTAAAATAAAAGTCATTGGTTTATAATTAAAAATGGGAATTTTGTGTAAACAAGAAATCAATTAGTGACCACACCTAGAGTAAAAGTAAAATCTAGTTTACTGATTGAATTTGTTTCAACAAAAGATGTTATCATTAAATCATAATACTGTTACTATCTGCTAAGCAATAACATTTTATAACACCTAAAAAAAAATTTAATTAATGAAATCGGAATCAAAATTATATAATTTATATATTTTAATAATTTTTTTAAGTAAATTAAAAATAATACATCGGAGACTTTATCAATAGTAGAAATTAGATTATATGATTTTGTTTAATTAAACGTCATTCAAATTCAACTACCCCAACTCCAGCTATAAGAATACCATCTTAAATCATCTCCCAACTAAAGAGAAGATGCCATAAGCCACCAAAAAACTCACCTTCTTCCCAGCTCGAGTATCTGTTTTCAAATTATTAAAATCGCAGAGCTCTGTGTAAAATTCAAAATAATCATTATTGCTTCAAAATCAGGTTAGCTAACTATATTGTAAACTCTTTCCCAATTGCCTTATCAATAATATTTAAATTCTATAAATGACATATTTTTGTTAATTTCCTTTATCACTGCAGTTATATTTATTTCTCCTTTGCTTATTTTATTTATTATTAATTATGCCTGTCTCGAAACAGTGCGCATTTAGTTACAAAATATATACTTTTTGAAGATATTATTTAAAATCTTCATATTGTATTAATTGTAGCGCTCCGTTTCAAACCCCTAATTTATAAATAATGGCGACACTTTGTGCTCATTATTATTTTGTCATTTAGTAAATAATTAATATAAATATAAAATGTGGCTTATAAATCCAAACTTTCAACCTTTAATTATTATGTTACTAAAGATTAAACTAGCCTGGAGTGTAATCATAAGTATATTTTTTTTTATTATAGTATTTGTAAGTCCCTTAAATATACTTTCTCCCTTTAAAAGTTTATTAATTATACATAACTAAGAGATTGAATGGGATAAAATAAAGTTTGTGCATATATATATATATATATATATATATATATATACAGATTTATATATATATATATGATAAACAAAAATGCAAGTTAAAAAACTTGCTAACGCTTGTATTTATGTCCACAGATGCAATGATATAGATTGCAGAGGCTTCTACTATGTGGTGATGCTGAACTGAGATCAGACCCATGTAGCTATCTGGTTTGCTATGCTGAGTTTGAAGACATTACGTGTCTAAAAAATTCACGCTTGCAAGCTGAATAGAAATTGTTTCATAAACGCTCAGAGTTTGTATTCAGATCTAGTTTCTTTATTCCTGTCTTTCACTGACGATAGCAAATAGCTTGAAATCATGATCTGAAAGTGGAATTATAGTTAGAGATAGTGAATACTAACTACTCTGACGTTTATGTAAACAAAACATACGCTTGATTGGCAGTCTTGGTAGGACGCCATCTGTGGACATAAATACAAGCGTTAGCAAGTTTTTTAACTTCATTTTTTTTATCATAAATGTACCTTTGAGGCCTTTCTTGCAATGATATAGATTGCAGAGGCTTCTACTATGGGTGATGCTGAACTGAGATCAGACCCATGTAGCTATCTGGTTTCTTATGCTGAGTTTGAAGACATTACGTGTCTAAAAAATTCACGCTTGCAAGCTGAATAGAAATTGTTTCATAAACGCTCAGAGTTTGTATTCAGATCTAGTTTCTTTATTCCTGTCTTTCACTGACGATAGCAAATAGCTTGAAATCATGATCTGAAAGTGGAATTATAGTTAGAGATAGTGAATACTAACTACTCTGACGTTTATGTAAACAAAACATACGCTTGATTGGCAGTCTTGGTAGGACGCCATCTTGGACATAAATACAAGCGTTAGCAAGTTTTTAACTTGATTTTTGTTTATCATAAATGTACCTTTGAGGTCTTTCTTCAATGATATAGATTGCAGAGGCTTCTACTATGTGGTGATGCTGAACTGAGATCAGACCCATGTAGCTATCTGTTTCTATGCTGAGTTTGAAGACATTACGTGTCTAAAAAATTCACGCTTCAAGCTGAATAGAAATTGTTTCATAAACCTCAGAGTTTGTATTCAGATCTAGTTTCTTTATTCCTGTCTTTCACTGACGATAGCAAATAGCTTGAAATCATGATCTGAAAGTGGAATTATAGTTAGAGATAGTGAATACTAACTACTCTGACGTTTATGTAAACAAAACATACGCTTGATTGGCAGTCTTGGTAGATCGCCATCTGTGGACATAAATACAAGTTTTTTTTAACTTGCATTTTTGTTTATCATAAATGTACCTTTGAGGTCTTTCTTGCAATGATATAGATTGCAGAGGCTTCTACTATGTGGTGATGCTGAACTGAGATCAGACCCATGTAGCTATCTGGTTTGCTATGCTGAGTTTGAAGACATTAGTGTCTAAAAAATTCACGCTTGCAAGCTGAATAGAAATTGTTTCATAAACGCTCGAGTTTGTATTCAGATCAGTTTCTTTATTCTTGTCTTTCACTGACGATAGCAAATAGCTTGAAATCATGATCTGAAAGGGAATTATAGTTAGAGATAGGAAACAACACTCGACGTTTAGAAACAAACACGCGAGGCGCTTGGAGGCACGGACATATATATATATATATATATATATTCCCATCAGTAGCATATATGTATTTCTCTCACTACAGAAGAGTTGGGTCTTTTAATCAAGCTGACAAAGCTAGTGTTCATTTAATGTATGGTATTTAATTTATAATATACTTAGGCTTGGCGGATGTGAAATTTATCAATATTTTATCATTGTGCTGTTTATATATATATATATATATAAGATGGAGCCACTTTATTATTATATTTTACTTGTGCATAGCATATTAGTAAAATCTTTATAGCCAACTCTAACTCCATAATATGCAATCTTCGGCGTTGAACAGAAGCATTCTTGAAAACCCATTCGATCTTAAGCTATCTGTGAGGTTTTATATGCCCATATTTAATCTATACATTTATCACAATCAGATGTATTATTAAACTTCACTCCAGACTTGGTTTGATTACATGTATAATAGCCACTCGAACTGATGATGAAAGGGCATAACTAATAAGTGGAATGTAGTGATTTATTATATAGCATAAAATTAGGGCAATTAAATAATAGCCACAGATTTATTTTGCTAAATGGCCTAGAGTAATGTTGTTTAGTAAATAAAATGCCTGTGTGCATTATCCAATGCTAAGTAATGGGTTATATCAAGTATATATGAAATTGTCAATAAATATAATTCATCATATATCAGTTTCTGTCTCATTAAATCAATCCAATTCACTAATTGACAATAGCTATTCATTAGTAAAGCCCCTATTAATATATAAGATTTTATCTTTGGAATGTCTCAAGTTTTGAAAGAAGGGGGAAAAAATTTGCTTTTTTTTTTTAAAAAAAAACCGAAATTACATTTTTTTTAAATTTAAAAAAAAAAAAACACTTTTAAAGTAAACAATTAAAAAAAAAGATCGATTTTTAAATTTAGAATTGATTTATAGATTAATAAAATATTTTATGAATAATTATGAGGATTCCTATGAGATAATTTTGGCATACTTTCGTATGTAAATCTATGATGCCATTCAAGCGGCCATGATAGCAAATTTCACTGCTCGACTTATATATAACATTTTGACATAGAGTAAATAATTAAAAAAAAAAGATCGATTTTTAAAAAAAAAAAATTTAAAAGTACATCCATTTATAAAACTGTGAAATAGCATGTGATACTATTAAGTTTGAAAGAATATTTAAATAGTTGTAGCTTCTTAGTTAATCACATCTGTACATTATATGCCATTCATATTTTAAGTAGTATGTATATAAACTCTATCAGTGCATAGTTTTTCCATGTGTAACCATGGAGAAACAGCACCACATAGTGGAATAGAATCTTGGTAGTCGCTGTTACCAGATGACACATAAGCTAGATGTGTTTACAGCAATCAGTGCCACTTAGGTTCTTGTATCTGCTGGTAGCAGACAATGTAAGCTAAATGGGCATATGCACTGCACCCAGTGCTACCAAGAAGACAGCTTTGCTGCCAGCCAGCTGGCGGAATGTTCCTGTGCTTACACATTGTGAACAGTGCCACCTTTCAATTGGAATTTGCAATGTTGCGTTTGGGGTGCCTACTCTAAGTATTTCTGTGGTTGACCCTGACCAGCGCCTCTGGCAGCCACATGGGTCAAAAGTCACAAGTACCATATTCTTATATAGTCATAGCTCATTGCGGTGTCATCACTTTTATATGTATAGAATTCATATGTAAATTAAAATTATAATATAATCAATGAATAGCAAAGTGTTGTTGTTCATCACAATTAAACAAACTTTGGATAGTATTTTTTTCTCAACAGTTTTACATATGAAAATGATAGAGAAATCTCTTTAACAACATATTACAACATTTCTAGGTCTTTTGATGTTTTTAAATCTGTATCAATATTAAAATCTATACACACATGGGATATTTTAGATGCTCACTTAAAACACTGCTAAATTTAAGGTTTCTGATGCAATGCAAGAACATTTGGAGTTTTTTTATGCCACCATTAAATTGATAACTTTTATTTTATCACTTCAGTAAGGTGCTATCTTTTTACATTTTGTAAAACTTTTAGCTTCACTCTTACAAAATAATTTAGTTATGCAAAACACTGTAGCACAATGAATGGAAGAATAAAATATATATGATTCCAACATAATCCCAAAAAACATTATTGATAAATGTGTTTTTTAATTGACTTCATTATGTATGGTGCTCCAATGCAGAAAAATGAATGCTGATGTATTGCAAAATTTATTAAATATTATAAATTTTATTGGAATTATTTTATTATTTACATTTTAATAGCATAGTACATAATTGAACCAGTGTGCCAATCTATCCAATGAAGACTCTTAAACAACTTTTACTTTTCTGATATGAATTCTGTTACATACTTTGTCTGCAGTCATTTCTTTAATTATAAAGAATAGTAGCATCTTTATGAATATGACAATATTTGATTGTATTTTTCAATAGTTTTAAAATTAGAAATTTGTACCAGAAATAGCATTTGTATTTCCAAACATTTGTTTTAATTTTTTTATCTTTGTTCAAATATAAATATGTAAATAAGATAAATATAAGGTTAGAGTATTTATATGAATTCTTATCTCATTATTTGTAATGAGATCAACAAAATCTAGTCACATTTGATTATCCTCATTATTATATAAAAGTTGAATTCAGGTATTATATAAATTGGTATACCTTTTTTAGATTTATAAATCACATTCAACACTCTTGTCTAAAATGATGGCAATCAATAGATAATGGTATCTCCTTCAATTTATTTATCAATTAAGAATTTTTATGTTTTTTGTTAGTTATTGAATTTCAGAACTTCTATTCTGTACACATTCACATAATATTTTTCCTAAATTCAAAATCAATATATTTCTTCTAATAACCTCTTTAAATACTGTAATTTTCCAATAGATATGAATAATCTTTTCTATGAACACTAGAATAATTTAATGTATTAGTATTATGTCATGATTGAAATTTCAGTGTCTAGGAACAATTAAACTTTAGTACGATTACATATTAATATCAAATTTTGTATCAATATCATTTTAATATGATTTTTGATGTAAATACTATTATAAGCATAGAGCATACTAGTCTACAATTTAATCAGCAATCAACACTTGTAAATGCTTACATTAATTTCTTTCCATTTATTGTTTCTATGTATATGTAACTTATAATCTATCACTATTTTGACAGAGTTGGTATATCTATATTGTTCATGTTTTTGTTTTCCTAAAGTGTATAATTACTAATACTCATTTGAGTTCATAGAACTAATTAGTTTATGTCCAATTAAAGTCTCCAAAAAGTAAAAAAATAAATAAAAGTTTTAATCTAATATATGTTGAACATGAACCCTACCAGAATGACCAAAAAAATATTTTTTTAAATGAAATAGATTCACATTGCTGATTTAGAAATATTATGCAGTGAATTAAATGTGAAGATGTTTAAAGCTGCATGATCTTAAGTCAAAATGCTTCAGACTGGCTTATACATATAGAAATTTAAGTAAAGAAGAAGGTGGAACTGTCTTTTTCTTATAAAATCTCTGTCTTGTGTTGCAACTTGAGAGCTTCCTATATAGTCATTATTACATCTGATTGGTTGTCATATAAGCATTCTAAATTGCACATGCAAAAAGGTTTCAGCCTTTCACTTTAATTAATACATAAAGTAAGTCCAGAATGAAAGAAACACAAATTAAATCTCATACAAAACCAATATCATGATATTATACCCCAAACAATATTTTTAGCTATCTATCTATTAAATGCGCATCCTCTGAAAGATGACTTTTAATAAAAACAATTAGATATAAATTATTAATAATATTAGCTCACTAGCAATATGAGCAGCTTTAAATTCCAAACTTCAAAAAATTAAATTAAACAAAGTTAACCAAGTTATTTATTTATATAAAAAAGACTAATTTTACTATAACCAGTATCACGTTTTTTTAATCATCATCATTCTGTAATTGGCAATGCATCAGACATATGTGGGTATTCACATTTGTATATTTTAAAAATCATATTACTTTTATGTTTAAATAAAGTCATATCTAAATAGGAATGTCCAGACAAAAAACCATTTTTATATAAACATTAGCTTAGGTGTAATCGTAAAGTAAATAATAGATACTGTCTGGCAATGACCCTTTGTCTGAACGATAAAATAAATATAGAAAATCAATATCACAATTTAATATTTGAATTTTCTAGATTGACTAGAAGAATTAATAATGATTGCAAATTTAATATTACAAATTAACATTTGTTTCCTCACTTTAGATAAAAAAAAAAAGTAGATGATCCTCAAAATGAGATTTCTTGATCTTTTTAAATCCTATTAAAACATTCATTTAAGATAGCAGTGAAAGTTTAAATGAATAGGTATAATTTACTCGCTTATTTGATTATAATTCACAGAATTTAGAAAATCATGCCGCTTTGTTTTTAAAAAAAATTAATGACATTACATGTTAAGTTTTGTAATGTTATTCATTTGTCAATTGTTAGTTCGTTCCGCAACTTCATTTTAAAAAAGTTGAGATAAAGCTTTTAATCCTTTTATTGGTAGAAACATAATAAATGATAAAATTTTATATTCTCACCATAATCATTTTTATGTATAGTCTATTTAATTGACAGCAATTCTCTCCAAACACTTTTTATTATTTAGTGAAAAATTATATATTGAACTTGGTTCAGATCTATATGACTACACAGGAAAATTAACTTGGATTGAAAATATTTTTTTTTTTTTGGTTTGGGATCTTTGCTTCTAATTTGGCTAAATAGATAAAAATAGTTGCTGGGGTAATGCATTAAATCCAAAAGTTTAGGAGCATTGCTCTCAGATTCAAAGCTCTTCATTGATGACAGTCATACATAAGAAACTAGTTTGGGAATGATGGCTGAGTAGGATTTAAATGCATAAACTCTATGACATCTATTGATTACTATAGCTTGCTCTGGGTGGCATATTATGTTGAGAAAAAAAGTAAACAATAAACAAAAGTTATTGGGAATAATTGTATAGTTTCTGAAAATCTATATACTCCATTCCCATTGAATTTTGACCAAAAAATTAACAATTATTGTAAAATATTTCAATAGAGAGTTTAAACAATACTAAAATATATGACTTTTGAAAGGTTTACATTTTATCATTTAAGTTATAGTTAAAAGTGAGACTATAAAAAATCAGTGTTATCTGAAACATCTAATGGATGAGAATGTTGGACAGATCATATATTGTCATGCTATCAGATTAAAATGAGAAATGGCCGCACATTGAAATAATCACAGAAAATTTTATGGTCATTATTTAAAGGCATGTGCTTAAAAAGTATATTTAAAATATGACCACATACTGTTTAAAGACTGAATAAGGATATTTAAAAAAATGAATGATATCTTTACTTATGAATTTAACATAAGTGTGTAAAAGCAAATGTTTTAAGTAAAAATAACTTATTAAAAGTAATACATTTCAATTAATTATTTATTTAGCAGATGATTTTTAGATATCTTAAAATATTGACAAAATGGCATAAAGGAATTTGTAGAGATTCCAACCAGAAAAATAGATTTATAAATGTCTTATTAAATTCTTTAATTTTCTACATGAGACGTATGAATATCATAGGTTCTACTTGGCCATATATATATATATATATATTGAGGGGTTCATCCGTGTTAAAAAAATTAAATATTGATATACCGACATTTCAACTTAATCATACAAGTCATCCACTGGGTGATAAAAGGTAGAAAGATGGTTGTGGAGGTGCTACAATGACTGATTTGAAAAAAAACGTAAAGTTCCACCAATAGCAAAAATGTTAAATTAAGAAGATTTTTTAAAAAAAATCTTTCCAAATAGGAGAAAGTTTGCATGTATCATCTCGCTTATTGATACAATCTGGCCATTTAAGTATCCCAATGGCTTCTCTAATTTTGCACTGGTAGAAATTATCATATCTATATATGATCCTGGTATGAAAAAAAAAATTATTACCTGAATCTATAGTATGGAGTGAGTGTGCTGATAATGATGAGTGTTGTTTAACTGCATTAGCATGCTCATCTTTCCTAACACTGATGTGATTAATCCCTATTGAATCTCATGTTGTTTATCAAATGTCATGTGAAAATTGTAAAGCTTTTTACATAGGTATAAGTAATCACCACAAAATATTTCTTTTATATATGCAACCTGTGAAAATCTTTGTATCAACATATATTTATATATAATATTAATATTTGATGTCTGTATTTTTAAAGCAATATATGTAATTATATAACTGAATACTTGTAAATACAGTAACTAAATAATTAAAAAGTCACAAAGATTTCTTGGATAATCGAAAGCAACTCCTAAGTGGATAAAATTTTTAATTATTTAGTTACTATGTTTACAAATATTCAGTTATATAATTACACACACACACACACACACACATATATATATATATATATATATATATATATATCCGTGGCTCATAATTTATATTAATGGAAATGTTGATCATCATGATAATGTGAAGTCCTGAAATCTGTGGTTTGAGACACCAGTTGCATCTAGAAAAATCAAATCTAGTTACCTTTAGTGTTAAATCTGAAAAATATTTGGATACTCTTAAGAAATTTTATTCTCCTATGATAGATTCTTTGTGAAATATCCAAAAATATGATCTTAATTTAACTGAGTTTTAGATAAGAGATTATAACATAGGGTTATTGAGTAATGCATTTGGCAACAGGCTTTATATTTTTCCTTCTGACGTCTAATAAAGATATATGTAAAGAAACAGAAAATAGGCTTTAAAAAATAATCATAAATGTGTCAATTGTATTTCTCGTGGTAATATTTAACTGACTATCCATAAATGTAGTGTCTGAGAACTTTTTGTTCAGGTACGGCACAATGTTTATATGCACAATATGCTAATATTAAGGAAACTTTTGACAAATACTTGCAACACATTCCCATGAAATTCCAGCTAGCTTTCTATGGAGGTTAATCTTCAAAATTAATTTTGATTTAATTTTAGGAAGATGAAGAAAATTAATACATGTCTGATCCAAGACTAGCACTAAATATCTTGGGTAAAAATATACGATTGTATTTCAGTATATATAAGATTGAGATAATTGTCTGTTATCTACAAAAAAAATCATTCATAACATTTTTTAATTTAATAAGGAATAAGACTATAGCCTTTAAAATAATGTACATTTATTATATCCTTATTGAGAGAATTTTCTGATTTTGGAAAAAATCTCTTTGAGAATGCAAAGCAGTATTCTGATCATATATGAGTCTTCTATATTCTGATTTAAGAACATCACTGATGAATATATTAAATAAAATGATAAAAGAACAGAACCTTGAAAAGGATCAATCTGTAAAATCATAATTATACTACCTTTATCATTTAGTAGCACTTGAATTTTTCTATTGGTGAGCATATTTTCAAGTAAATTAATGGTTGTTCTGCATTTAGAGATAGTAAGAATATTAAATCAATGAAGGAAATACCAGTTCTTTAATTTATTTTAAAATAATTTTCAATATAAGATGGTAAAGATAAAAAGGTTCTCATCTGATCCTTTATGTCAGCTGTGGGTGGCGTGATTTCTTATTAAATTTCTAGAAATATGTTGTTTCCACAGCTGCGCCCAAGCCTTTAAGCATTCTTTCTAAAATAAATCCTAGAAAGATTGTTAACTCGGAGTTAAGTCTTATTTCTATGCTAAAAGGTAGAATGTTATCTTGGAGTTAAGTCTTTCTTTCTACGATAAAATCTAGAAAAAGTGTTAACTCGGCTTAGCGGCTAATGGTGTGGCTTTTTCTGATGCTAAAAGCAGAGGAAAATGCCGTAGTTGTTTGTGTCATGCACTATATCATAATGCTGTTTTATGTATTTGATGTAACAATATCATACAAGGGTGTGTTAATTTGATCATGTCAAAAGTATTTAAATTTTCATTGGGGCCTTTTTTAAAGATGAATTGATGTACTGTTACCTTTTAACAATTTAAACAGTGTCATGATTGTTCCTTGTAAAGCTATAAGCCTCCTAAATTCTTGATTAGGGTGGGTTAGCATACCAAAATTTTTAAACGATCATGCTTTGAGTCATGTTTTAGCGAAAAATTTTCCGAGACCAAGAAGATGGCTAATTCAAACAACAGAAAAACTTGAAAAGAGATGGGAATTGCCAGACACGGAAGCCGGCACTGGAATATTTCTACAGCAAAAAAAAACATCCTGCTGCTGAAAGAAAAGATTGGATTGTGCAGAAAATATATGCAGATTTGAGGTCCAAAAACATCTTTTGACTTTCATTTGTAAGTCTCATTGTGGCAGACGGAAATGTTCACTTCGTAAAGGCAAGCGTATTTGAGGGATTCCAAATGGCCTTCGTCAAATGTCAAAAATAAAAGAAGTAACTTCAATTTTTATTTTAAACGTACATCCCTTCTTCTCCTGATAATTGTTGTGGTCAGCAATCAAATGTCAAATAAAAGAAGTAACTAAAATTTTTATTTAAACATAGCCCAAAAAACACTTCTTCTCCCAATAATTGTTGTCGATGGCAATCAGATGGTCAAATCAAAGGAATGTCATTAATTATTCTTTAATCATATGGGGGGGGAAACCCTCCCACTAATTGTTGTCGGCAATCAAATGTAAACCAATCAAAGTAAGACCGTAAATTATTAGTTAAACATAACCCAAATTACTATTTGAACATACACCGAAAAAGTCCCACTCTTGTCAATCAAAATTAAAGAAACAACAACTATTATTGTCCCATAGTCAAAGCGAATATTATTTGGGAAAACCCAAATAATTTATAAACGAAAAAAAAAAGAAAGACAAATCGGTCGTCAATTAAATGGTAATTGATAAAAGTCACTTAAATTTTTGATTTAAACATACACACAAACAAAAAATAAAATGCGAAACCCTTTCTCCCAATAATTGTTGTAGGCAATCAAATGTCAAAAATAATAGTAACATACAATTATTCTTTAATCATACACAAAAACACCCCTCCAACTAATTGTTGTCGGCAATCAAATTTAAAGTAGTAAAAGTAAGGTAAAACAATTATTTTTTAAACATAACCCAAATTACTATTTGAACATACACTGAAAAATACCCCCTCTTGTCAATAAAAATGAAAGAAACAACAACTATTATTGTCTCATTGTCAAAAAATATTAGGTTTTGTGGAAACCAAAACCATAATTTATAAATGGGGGGGGGGGAGAAAGTAAAATCGGTTGTCAATCAAATGTAACTGATAAAAGTAAGTTCAATTTTGATTTAAACATACACAAAAAAACAACCCCTTTCTCCCAATAATTGTTGTTGGCAATCAAATGTAAAATAAAAGGAAGGTAAGTTAGTATTTAATCATCACCCCAAAACACCCACCCCTCTCACTAATTATTGTCAGCAATCAAATGTACACCACCACTAAAAGTAACATAAACTACTATTCTTTAAATGGTTAACCCACACCTTCTCCCAATACTTGTCTACAATCATACACACAAAAACACTCCTTCTCCCAATAATTAGTGTCAGAAATCAAATGTAAACCAATCAAAGTAAGACTGTAACTTATTATTTAAATGTAACCCAAATTACTATTTGAACATACACCAAAAAACACCCAAAAAAATTAAATAAACAACAACTATTATTGTCAAAAATATTTATTTGTAGAACCAAAACCATAATTTATAAACAAAAGGAAGTCGAATCGATTGTCAATTAAATGTAAACCAATAAAAGTAACGCTTTTAATTTTTATTTAAACATACACACACACACATGGGGGAAAAAACTCACTTCTCCCAATAATTGTTGTCGGCAATCAGATGTAAACCTATAAAAGTAACGTAAATTATTATTTAATCATACACAAAAACACCCCTCCCAACTAATTGTTGTAGGCAATCAAATGGAAACCTATCAAAGTAACATCAATTATTATTTAAAGATCCATCCAAAAAAAACCCATTCTCTCTTAAATTTCGGCAATCCAATTTTACAAAAACAGTAATATTATTTAAAAAAAAAAAACACAAAGTACTATTTGAACACACACCAAAAAAGACCCTCTTGTCAATAAAAATTAAAAAAAAAAAAGACTATTATTATACCATCGTCAAAAATATTATTTGAAAAAAATTATTCAGAAATGAAAGAAAGTAAACTTTGTAAACAAACAAACAAAAAAAAATCAATATTAATAGAGAATCACTGGCCCGGGAACGTTATATTAATGTGTTTTTGATTAGAAATCGTGCCACCCATGGCTGACATGAAGGAACAGATGAGAACCGATAAAAATTATTGACTACAGCTTCTCATTTCCCAAAACCACCCTTTTCTAAAGGAAACTGGCTCTCATCTATTGGAAAAATTATTGTTAATATGTTTTATGTTTTTAAAAACCTTATAGGGACACAGGATTATAATATCATGTAATAGTTTTTCTAAATATTAATGTATTTGTTTGCTTTTAAGATTTCTACAGTTTTGCTTATATGCTTAATTTTGAAATATTTTCTATATGAATAATGTTACTGAATAACTTTACCAATAGTTTTTTAATTTTGGCTTCTAATTTTTTTAAAACTCTTGAATAATGCTACCTATTTTTGGTGCTTTTTTGATTTAAGATAATTAAGTACAGATCTAAGTTCTCTAACGACTGCTCTCTTATCAGATTGCTATTGTAAAGACATTGTTCAAGATATGCTGACAATTCTACTCTAATGATGACTTTTCTCAGCCCATAATTCTTGTACGTAGAAATAAGATATCACCACTCTGACTATGAGTTGCTTCACTAACTTTCCATAAAACTGTATAAGCCTTATGACTAGATATTGTAAAGTTGTATTTTTTTTTCATGATTTTTCTCCACTTCTATTTTCTGATATTATCCAGTGATAAATATGTCAACAATTTCTAGATATTTTGTATAAAGAGTATTTCTAGTATTATTCCAAACATGAATGAATTTTTACATGGCAACTGTTGTTAAGAATTTGGTAAACCTGCTGAAGAAATAGGAAGTTGGATATATTATCTTAATATTTTGTTCAGTATACCCGTTATATAAACTCCAGTTAGCTTTCAATTCCATCTTGGAACAGGATAGCTTAGCAACAATATGAATGCAGATTTGAAAAATGAGTAGACTATGTCGGAAATGATCTAAAATCAGTAGATTAGCAGATAATAATGAATAATTTTTAGTCAAAACAAAACACGAATTTGGTATTGCTACTGTTCTCATTTGCCTAAATAAAAGGTAACACATTAATTGACATCATAAAATAAGAGTGTGTAGTTTAACTCTATTTATTGATAACCTGATTGATTTCTAAAATATTTTTTTTAAATTGAAACGATTAAAATCGAAAATAAAAATTCAAAAAGAAGTATAAAGTATTTCTAAATCATTTGAATATAATATATAAAAATTTGATTTAGTAATCAATTGATCAGTAAACTCAAGTACTTTATCAATATATATATATATGAAATAACATTTTTGGGAAATAAACCGTGTACTATTTCGCATTACCATCCGATATTTCGACGGACTAGCAACCGCCACTATCAAGATTAACTTTTGAAAGAACAATCATTAGATCTCAAACAACAACGTTACTGAGTGCAAGTTGAGAAATGAGATTCAACTTGAAGTAGTTCAGCATTCCCAATATGAGGCTTATCAAAATGTTTATTTCCCTCAGTTTTTTCAGCTATTAATCTTAAGTTAATAATAGATAAAATGAGAGGTTTCTATTATATATATACTATTTTGTTTTGTATGGATAACACCTGAGGAAAGTTTGATGATTTAAATATTTTGTTAGCGTTTTAGGAAGAAAAAATGTCATCCCAGGCATTACGAAAGTTTTTTTTTTTTTTTTTCAAAATTCATAACTTCAGAAAGAATCATAAAATTTTTATTCTTAATATAAAAGCATTGCCCATTTTGTATGAAAAAACATCTTTTATTTTGAAAATATTTGTTAAAATTCCAATTATGTTTTACAGCTTGTTGCAGGTAACATAATTAACACTACAGTAATAATGGAACACCTATTTCGGATTGGATTTGTGAAATGAAAAAAAGACCTATAATTAACATGAACTTCATTTACAAATGATAGTTAAATTGAACAAAATTATTAAAATGTCATAAAAAAAAAGATATACAAAATAAATTAAGCATTGAGTATTTTATTGAGAGTATATGGTTAAGGGTAAGGTATAAGTGAGGATTTTAATTAGGCAGAGTTATTATAGTTAGTCATTTTCAAAAAAAAGCTTGCTATACAAGAAAATACTATAAAAATAGTCAATGGATATTTAAAGTCCCCTACTTATGCTTCATTTATTAATTTGTACACGAATTACAAACTTTCTTTGTTCTTTATATTTTATTTGTCTTTTTTTTTAAATGAGAACGACCATATTTATTAAGGGTTAGATATTAATGATGTTAATGTTAAACTTTGAAAATCATTTTTATACTAAATTTTAAAATAATGAAAGTGTGAAATAAAAAATTAAATATATGTATATACAGCTTTTTATTTTAAAATTACCTTTGTTTATTTTCGATAAATAAAAAAAAAGATTTATTATTATATATCTAAAGATATAATTTATACCTAAAATGAAAAATATTCTATAAATACAATCCTGAAAAAATATTTTTATGACAGATATTATTATAATATAAAACATTGTTTTAAGTTTTAAGGATACACGTAAACATTCACACACACACACACATATAAAACCTGTACTTCATAAATATACAGTATAAATTTATATAAGAATAAAACACTATATTGACTGCATGCCAAAAACATCAAAAATAAATATTTTAATGAGGGCAATTGTGGTGAGTATATAATTACATATTTCATCAGTTTAGTACTATTTCGGTTTGTATCCTAATGAATTTATATTTCGTATTCATCTGTAAACATTTATTTGTTATTAATATTGTCATTAAACCAATATTCAACAAATTCTCACCAATCATCTTTGGAATAATATAATAATTTTGGCGTCTTGAATGTGATTTATATGTTAGCATACAGCAGATGTAAAATAAAGCATATATATATATAACCTTATAGTTGAGCTCAATGCTTATCAAGCCCTATTTAAATGGTCAATTATATATATAATTTTAATTGATAATAATTAAATAATAACTATTGAATATTAAATAGGTATATTATATCAATGGTGTGTTTTATCATGGTTGTCAAATTTTATTATAAAAATAAGTAATTTTTATTTATAAATTTTCTAGAGTGATAAAGAATTGGACTATTCAAGAGACATACCAGGCTCTCTGTCAGATTGGATATGAGACTGTTTATATGTAGTTTGTCGGATGGATTATTTTTCAATAGTATCAGAATAATAATTTATTAATGTTACAATTAAATTGAAAATATAGAAATATTTTAGTATTTTATTATTATTAAAAAAAGTCAAAAGTCTTAAAATTATAGCTATTCTAAATTAATTTTTATTATTCTATTTTCAAGCATATATTTATTACAATTTAAAACAGTTAAACAGCTTAATATAGATAGATAATTATTAATTATATGTTAATGTATGCACATTCAACAATTCAATTGGTTTGTTAGTTTGTGCAATAAGGTTCTCTGATGAAAGTTTATAAAAAGCTAATGATAATTTTCATTGGGGAAAAAAACTGAATTAACAATAAAGTAAAATTGAAATTCAATTGAATTAAACATGGAATTGAATTGTATTTTAATGTGCAACTAATGGAGAAGGAAACTCCATTTGGCCTTCATACATGAAACATGTTGCTGCTGTCAATCAATAATTGTAAAGAGTTCACATTTAATACTGGTAGCCATATTGGAAGAAAAAACACCAAAATTGATTTCAAATTTGAACAAACTAAGAAGTTTGTAACAAAATTTTACACTTTATTTTGTAACTATTTTGATTATTATATTTACTGCATGCATTATAAATTTAATTATGACTTATTTAGGATAGAAAGAAGAAGAAAAGAAAATTATTTTGGACTTTCATTCAGAATTAATTTAAAAATATGCAGAACTATAATATGAGATATCTAATGTTTTTTATAGCTGTTTTTGACTTTATAAGGCACTCATGACATGTATAAATAAATATGAAATATTATATTTAAGTTAACTACAAATATTGCTGTTTTATTATGCAATATTAATTTTGTTACATGAAAAAAGTAAATTAAAAAAAGAAAAATATTATATTGTAATTAATAAAACTATAATAATAATTTATACCTACCTAATAAAATAATAAATGAAGATACTAAATTATAAGAGTTTATGAAAAATTTATCAGGACTTTTAATATGAAATATTCTCAACATTTACTTTAAAACTTACATTAGAGCAAAGCTAAATATACCATCTTGCAACTTAACAAGTAGAATTGATATATGTATTAAACTGAGTTGTAGAATCTCATTATAAGTGAATCAAATGTCAACATACATTTTGATATATTATTTATTGTGCTAACCATATTGTGAATTGGATTTCTACTGTGTTAATTCTTAAATAGTACCTTTAGTCTATAAAGTATATAAAATACATATATAGTGATCGAGATATGAATCAATGTTCATCTTCAGTTTCTCTTCTAATTTCCAGAATAACAAAGTATTAAAGTTAAAGGATGAAGCTTAAAATTATTCTTAGATCATGTGACACACTAGGATTATAATGTAAGTTAATAAATAAATATGACACATATTTCATGTAAGAAAGAACATTTATCAATCACATAATGCTGCAGATTTTAAAAAGAATTGCAATCAAGATGTTATTTTAGTTTCACAAGAAGTAATGCAAAACAATAAATTTGCATAGTGATCTGTATTATCCCTTAATATTATGTTTCATCTTGTGATATTGTACACATTGTTATTACAAGCACAAAACCCAGATTGTGAAAAAAACAAGTGTGATAAATGTAAATAATATTGATTTGTATATATATATATATATATATATATATATATATATATATATATATATATATATATATATATATATATATATATATATATATTGTATCAGTCAAAACATGTTTATCCATCTAACATGACCTGGAACTCACAAAATGTACTTCAAACCCAGTCAAGCCTAAGATTTAGGTCAGGAACTAACCTGAATTTGAACCCATTCTGTAAACCCCAGATCAAACAACGGATAACATAACAATGATGGCACATGAGAATTAATTATTAAGTCTGGCCCACTAGCAGGGAAGAGAAAAC
This sequence comes from Epiperipatus broadwayi, assembly GCA_028023455.1. Lineage (NCBI taxonomy): Eukaryota > Metazoa > Onychophora > Udeonychophora > Euonychophora > Peripatidae > Epiperipatus > Epiperipatus broadwayi. The sequence goes on along the minus strand of JAQFVV010000177.1, from coordinate 1,597,980 downwards.
AATGAGACTCAATATTAACTAAATTAAAGTTTCCACATGTGTAGTTGTATATGTAGAAGTGGAGAAAAGAGAAATTCGAATTACTCAGACAAGTTAGATAATAAAAATTAGTTTAATATAATGATAAATTATTTATATACATTATGAATTAATTGCATACATTTGGATGTGCGTGAATGAGCATGCGGTCTACCAAATGGTAATTACATAGTGAAATTCACATGAACTATTCTCATATGCTATTTATTAATTAATACTATATATACATTTACACATATCTTTGGTGGATATGGGATTAAGATGCCAATCAATTATTAAAAGATTATATAGGATTGCTATTAACGCTTTGGTTTACAGTTCTGAAATGTAGTGACTAACATAATTTCGGGGAGTGTTCCAGGATTATATATATATATATATATATATAAACTATGTTCACGCCATTACCGTTATGAAAATAAATAAAACACATTTGAAATTACATTTAGTTATATTGCAAAATATTTATTGAAAAATTATTTTTATTAACATTTACAAGAACAGTTTATTTTTCCCCAAAGCATATACTCTTAAATACTGAAATAATGAATTATGACAGTGAGATTGTATAATAAAACTAAAATATTAGTGATGAATCTAGCTAGTAATATTTGGAGTTTACATATATATTTGAGCAGAGCACAATTTTAATATCGCAGCACTAAAATTAGGTCATAAGCAAAATAATTAATAATATGAATAAGTGGTGATACTCACAATAGCATAGAAGTCAAAGATAAGATCATTCTGCTGGATGAAAAATGAAATGTAAAACCCCTTTCTTTGGCAGTGTTTAGAGAGAAGTGGATAGGCATAGCATGTGGCAAAACTTTACTGGAATCGCCAATGCCACAGGCCCTTTTATATAGAATAATTGGTCCTGGGAATGTCAATTACCCACAGGACAGAGCAGGAGAAGCAATCTTTGGGTTTGATCTTGTCACACATTATTATTATTATTATTATTATTATTATTATTATTATTATTATTATTATTATTATTATTATTATTATTATTGTTGTTGTTGTTGTTGTTGTTGTGTTTAAAAAGGCACTTTATTAACTCAAAGAAACTTTACATTGTTTGCATGTTTTTCATTGTTTAACATTGCAATTATTTGGCATTATTACATATATCAAGTTGCTCCAGAAATTGATGTTTCAACTGAAATAGCATAGTCCATTATTAATAAATTCATTTAGTTGTAAGAGTTCTATTTCTAGTGAGAATAGTCCATTATCTTTATGTAAGTGTGCAATTTCTTGAATTTCTTCTGATTATAGAAATCTAAGCAAGAACATAGTTCTTTGTCTTTGTGCTAGTGTGCAATTTCTTCTAATTATAAACCATTGTGGTTGTGTATGGTCCAATTTGGAGTGATTATTCATTAATTTTTGCATATGTCACTATACTTCATTTTAATGTCTTGCTCTTTTTTTAATTAAATTGATAAAAAAAGGTTGTTTATTGCACTGATATTGGTTTAACTAAGTGTGTAGTATACTTACAACATTAATGACTGTTTCAGCAGAGACCAAGTTTCTACATATAAAAGTGGACAGGTTATTTGCCTGTCTCTATTTTGATTGCATGCTAATTTGTTTTTAAAGTAGACAGGTGGTGTCTAGTATTTTTTACAATCAAGAAAGTGCATCTGGCACACCAGAATGCATATAAGACAAACATGGCCACTCTAATGCAAGCTATTGATCTCTTCCAGAAAGCAACAAGTATTTTACTGATCATGGTACCAGGCTTTCTGTATGCATTTCACATAAACTGTCATGTTTTTTTAGGTGGTGTAGTGTCACCTCTGCTCGGTAACACAGTCCACAGAAATGATAAATGAATAGATAAACATCTCTTATGATGATTCATTTTGATTATGATTATGAAGTCAAAATATTTGGGCTCAATGCCCATTTTTTTAAATACCTTGATCAATTTTTGTTGTTAATTTCTAACATAGGAGGAAAAGCACTTACATCAGTTTGAATGCCATCTAAATCATAGAACTTCCAGTATGAATATTTATTTAGAAACTGGTCCGGATTATGTACTGCAGTTTTGTATTCATAGATAATGGTAGCAAACAATAATCTTTTTGGAGGCAGCCTATCTGGTGGAGTGACCTCGACCAAGTGTTCACCTCTAGGGAATTTTGCAATTGTAGTGACTATTAGGTTTCTCAGCTTTTGCAATTGGAAGAGATTAATGCTATGCAAGCCAAGGCAATTTCTGATAAGGAGTTTGTTGAGTTTTTTTAGATGAGATCACTACAGATTTTTTAGACCAGAGTAGCTTATTATATATGTTTTTAATTTTTGCTATAAATGCTTTGGAGAAAGAAATAACTGGCACATAATAAACTATTATTGTTGTAATGAGTTGATTAATTAGCTGCACTTTTGCATGTAGTGACATATACATTTTTGATAAAGAATATACTGTTCTTTCAGCTTCTTCCTTCAGCTTACTTTGAATGTGACATCTCATTTCTGCAATTCCCATATCAAAATGGGAACCCAAGGAAAGGGATGGACTTTCCAGTGAATAGTGTCCAAGCTGTAGTTTTTTTCTGGATTAAATTTTAATTTGTATTTCTGTGAATATTTTTGCAGTATCTTTTGCAGCTGTGGTATTTGTTTTTTGGATGTCAGGAAGAAAGTGACATCATCCATGTATGCAAAGAATGCAGTTTGCGTGCTGTGCTAGGTATCTCAATTCTACCAAAAATCTGCTGTATGCTATTAAAGAGAAGATTAATATATAATATAAACAGCAATGAGCTAAGATGGGAACCCTTGGGATATTGACTGAGTTGCGGTTAATGATGAAAAGTTTTTTTTTTCATTTAGTTTGACATGATCTCTCTATTTAAAAGTAGGTTAGCTATTATGTATAGGGTGCTCTAGGGATTTAAGTGTTTTCAAGCATTTCTAGGAGTGTAGATATGTTTACCAAATCAAATGTAGCCTTGATATCAAGCTGTACCACTGTGTGAGCATATTTTTATGTTGTTTGACTGTTGTTAGAATTGCTTTAAATAACAATGCCACTTCTGTTGTTGAAGAGGCTTTCTTTGCATACTGTGCTTCACAAATGAGTGGCAATATCTATGGTTCAATTTCATATTTAATAATTTTTTGATGATCTTGATTGGCAATGTTCCCATAGATATTGGTGTAAGGTCAGTAGTAAGTGGAATGATTGTTTTCTTTTTATTTTATGGAACAATGGTAAGTGTGTAGACCCCTCAATTTATTTTATGGAACTATGGCAAAACAACTTAAATATTTTGTTGTAAATTTGAATAGATGTTTTAATATAAATACTGGGATTGGAGAACTTCCTGGGTGACAAGCATCTGAAATACTATTGAGTTTAGCTATGAAAAGATCTGTAGTGAATAGGATTTCAGTCTTAGGAGAACCAAACATATCATGTGCTATTGTAGGTAATTATTGTGTTTGTAACTTTTTTTTGAAAAAATTCCAAGATTGGGATGATCATATTTTGGCCTGCATATATTGCATCATCTGCCTGTATTGTCATTGGCACCTTTATATTTTGCTTGTTTCCAAGCACACACCTTATGTAATCTCTGGTCCAAGTATGAGGTTTGAGAAGGCATGATTTACTTTCTTTTATTTTTAAATAGCTTTTAAGTGCATCACAAACATTATTGTATGCATGTGTAGGTTTAAATATGTATTGTTGTGTGATGGGTTGATCCTGATTATCCACTGATGTAACTGGTCTGCTATAGATAGAAGTTTCAAGGGTGGAGATTGATTCATGGCTAAATGGTTGATGTTAGATTTATTTCTTTAATTTTATTTAGCATTATATATGTCTCAGAGAAAATGAATTCCATGGTTGCTGTAGGGAGTAGAACTCATATTGTGCTTGTGAGTTGATGTGTTGATGTTTGGGTCTGATCACAGTTGATTGTAATTATTTGTGCTGAATGATCTGAGAAGGCTGCAGGAGTTAATTTAATTGTAATTAGGTGGTGGAGTATTGGGGAATAAAATCTAAAATCAATTAGTGAAAAGAAGCATCAATTGTAAAAAGAGATGGCATCACGTGATAAAAATCATTGGCCACTTACTAATGGTGTGGTTATTTTATGAAGCCAACATTGTGTGAAGTCTTGGTATGTTGTATTGAAATCTCCAATTAGTACAGATGGATTTGCTGTGATAGTTAGCCTTAAATTTATGTTTGCAATTATCGTGTCTATCTTGTTGTTTTGGAAGAGCATTTAGACAAAAATTATATTAATTGTTATGCTTTAATGATTGAAAGTTTTAATTAATAAGTTCATATCTATGTGAATAATTTTAAATGTTATGAAAGGTGAATATCTGCTAATGAGACCAGTTCCAGCCAAGGGAGAGGACGAGTCCCTCAAGCATGCACAGAATCCCTTTCCAGACAATTGGTTAGCTGTGTCAGTCTGACATCCAGCATAAATTTTTGTCTCAAGCAAACCCATTATGTGTGGTCATATATCTTTGATCCAGTATCTTAGTTTGTTAATTTTTGATGTCGAATTTAAGCTCTAACATTGATTGCTGCAATCTTAATTTTCATTAAGACTGTGTATATGTTCGCCCTCAGAATTCAGACTTGATATTGTTGTTTGCTCTCATGTATCTTCATATTGTGTCTTGAATTTGTCATCTGTTAGTTCTGTTGTTTCAGATGTGTAGCCATTATAACAGTGGCTGCATTCTAGTGTTTTTGTTTTTTGGTCCCTCTGCTTCTTTTTCATGGGCAGCCTGGCTTTGCAGCCTAGCTTTCTTCTTTGTTCTATGTTGGCCTGAAAAAATTTGTGGTAATTTTGGGGCGATGGCTTGCATGATCTCTGTTACAGTTTTATTTTTCGTTCTTGTTGTCTGTGTTGATATAGATATATTTATTTTCATTATTACTGTTTAATGAGATTTCTTGGGCTTTCAGAGATTTTCTCTTATCAATGTTTTTATTGATCTGAATTACATTTGGGGCTGTTGTTTATGATGTGTCCTCCTGAGAATTTTGCTTTATTGCTCCTTTGTTGGCTACAGATTGAATCTTAATTGAAATGTCTGAAACATCAGCTGCTTTTGATGTATGATCTGTTCTTTTGTTATTGAGTTGTGTATGTGTTGATAATTTTTGATTACTGTTGTCTTCCTTGTATTATTATTATTATTATTATTATTATTATTATTATTATTATTATTATTATTATTATTATTATTATTATTATTATTATTATTATTATTATTATTATTATTATTATTATTATTATTATTATTATTATTATTATTATTATTATTATTATTATTATCATCTTTCAAAAGGCCTTTATTGTCTCAAAAGAATGCAACATTAGTGGTTACATAGTAAATTGACTGCTACAAGTTGATTATAAATTTTAATTTACATTGACATTTTTATTAGAGTTCTTTCTGTATTTACATGAGCTTAAATCATAGTTCTTGTCTACATATATTATCCTGGATTGTCCATTCTGCCTAGATCAACAATCCAAATGTTATAACACAATTTTATTATTATTATTATTATTATTATTATTATTATTATTATTATTATTATTATTATTATTATTATTATTATTATTATTATTATTATTATTATTATTATTATTATTATTATTATTATTATTATTATTATTATTATTATTATTATTATTATTATTATTATTATTATTATTATTATTATTATTATTATTATTATTATTATTATTATTATTATTATTATTATTATTATTATTATTATTATTATTATTATTATTATTACTACTACTACTACTACTACTACTACTACTACTACTACTACTACTACTACTACTCCTCTGCTGCTGCTGCTGCTACTACTATTATTATTATTATTATTATTATTATTATTATTATTATTATTATTATTATTATTATTACTTGTTCTAATGTTGTGAAAAGGGATTATGGGAGGGGTAATTATGTTGATCTTTGTAGAAGAATTTCTGAAGTTGATTGGAATAATATGTACTCAATTAATGATACGAATTTTTGCTTGGATTATGTATTGAGAATTTTAATGGTATTATTGATGGATATATTCCTAATAAATTGTCTTTTAATAAAGGTTATCCTCCTTGGTTTTCATATACTCTTATTAAAATTATTAAATGGAAATCTTACCATCATAGACTCTATTTTAAGACACAGAATATAATTTATTATAATAACTTTATCAATTTTAGAAGATTAACTAAATATATCTCTAAATGAGATTTACAAGAGCATATAAAAAAAATTGAAATTAATATTTCTTTTAATCTTAGAGAATTCTGGAATTTTGTTAATAAGTTAGGCTTGGGTAAAAAAAAAGGTCCAAATGACTCATCGTTCTGCATTAAACGCAGATGATTTTTCTAAACATTTGGCAGAGTTAAATTCTTCACAACATGGGATTGATTCTAAAATCACATTTCCTGGCAATTTGTCTAGTGCCAAATGTACAATTGATCATATCTCTAGGGAAGATGTTATTGTAGCTATTAAAAGGCTTAAGACCCACTCTAGTTTAGGATATGATACTATTCCTTCTTTTATTTATAAGGGGCTATCGAAATTTATTGCAGTACCTCTTGCCTTTATTTTTAATCTGTTCTTAATTATTGTACTTTTCCTAGTGTTTTGAAATGTGCTAAAATGATTCCAATCTTTGAAATGGTGATTGAGGTTGTGTTTCTAATTATAGACTGATTTCTGTTTTGAATACCATTGCATGAATTTGGAGATGTGTTTATAATAAAATTATTTCAGATGTGGGTAAGATAATTTCTTCTTCTCAACATGGTTTTAATTCTAATAGATCAATTGATAGTGATCTACTGACAATTTATTATCATATAGATCATGCAATTGAGGATCATCAAAGACTAGATGTTATTTATTTTGATTTGTCAAAAGCCTTTGATAAAGTTGATCACAGTGTTTCACTTCATATATTACATAAAATAGGTTTTTCTACTAAACTTGTATATTGGTTTCAATCATTTCTGTGTAGTCATACAGCATATATTAAATTCAATAATAAGGTGTCATTTAATTTTGAATGCAATTTAGGTGTTCCGCAGGGTAGTATTTTAGCACCCATGCTGTTTAATGTCTATATTAATGGTCTTAAGGATTGCTTGAGATATTCTTTTATGTTTAGCTATGGTGATGACTGTAAGATTTTTAGAAGAATTATATCAGTTAATGATTATGTTCTCCTTCAGAAGGATATTGATAACTTTAGTGCTTGGTGTGAGTTAAATAATATGACAGTTAATTTTAATAAATGCTCCTTTATTTCTCATTCCAAAAAATCTGAAGTTTTACAATTTTGTTATTATATCAATTCTCATAAAATTATTTCAGTTAAATGTCAAAAAGATATTGGAATTATGTTTTCTTGTAATGGATCTTTTATTCCTCATCTTGAAATGATTGTTGATAAGATTTTTAAAGTTATGGGTGTCATTCTTAGACATGGTTATCAGTTCAGTAATGATACTAAACGGAAATTGTTTTTTCATTCGTTCTTCCTATTATTAAATATGGTTCAATAATTTGGAACCCTAGTTCTTGACAAGGATGTAACTTGTTGCAGTCTATTTCAAAGAAGTTTTTCAAATATGTTTCATAAGAGGGTAAAATTATTAATCTTTCATTTAGATGAAAGTATAGGGATTTGAAATATTTTTATATAATTGTTAATAAACAAGTTATTTTATCAGATATAGTTTCAACTATTTCAATTAGGTCTTTGAGTTATGATACTAGGTCTATTTGTGTATATCAGATTCAAACATGTCATTCTAATATTCTTAAATTTTCTCCTTTATTTAGGTTATCCTCTTTATATAATCAGATTGGGAGAAACCTTAATCTGTGTGACCTTGATTATAAAAAATTTTGTAGTCTTATTAAAATTAAATGCTATGTGTGATTTTGTCTTTTAAATTTTACTTTATTATGTATTCATTTATATTTTCATTTTATGTTATATGTTTTATTTTCACATTTATTGTATGTGCAAATTGTAATTGGCTTTATGCTGTTGTTTAGCACTTAAATAAATGAATTGAATTATTATTATTATTATTATTATTATTATTATTATTATTATTATTATTATTATTATTATTATTATTATTATTATTATTATTATTATTATTATTATTATTATTATTATTATTATTATTATTATTATTATTATTATTATTATTATTATTATTATTATTATTATTATTATTATTATTATTATTATTATTATTATTAGTAGTAGTAGTAGTAGTAGTAGTAGTAGTAGTAGTAGTAGTAGTAGTAGTAGTAGTAGTAGTAGTACCACTACTACTACTACTACTACTACTACTACTACTACTACTACTACTATTACTATTATTATTATTATTATTATTATTATTATTATTATTATTTTACTAATTTAATTGAAAATAATGATGTACTTGAAGAAAGAATAACATTTAATTCATTTATTGAATCTGATATTATTTTTGCTATTAAGCAGCTTAAATTGCATTCTAGTGTGGGCCTTGACAATATTCCAGCTTTCATTTATAAAGGATGTGCTAAATACATTGCTTCTCCTCTTTTGCATATTTTTAATTGCTCTTTAGCAAATGGTACTTTTCCTATATCCCTTAAAGGTGCTAAAGTTGTTCCTATTTTTAAGAAAGAATCTAGAGATTTCGTAAGTAACTATAGGCCTATTTCAATTCTACACACTATTGATTGAATATTTGAAGGATGTTTATATAATAAAATTATCTTGGATCTCTCTAAGGTCTTGGCTTCAGGGCAGCATCGATTTTTGCCTAATAGGTCCATTGAAACAAATTTGCTAACTATTTGTGATTACATTTCAAATTCAATTGAGATTCAATCTAGGTTAGATGTTGTTTATTTTGATATATCCAAGGCTTTGTAGGTTATGTTTTTCCAAATTATTAATCAATTGGTTTGACTCTTTTTTAAGGATAGAATGTCTTATGTGAGGTTTAATATAAATTGTCATTACCTTATTATTGCTTCACTGGGGTGCCTCAAGGCAGTATTTTTGCACCTTTATTATTTAATGTATACATTGATGACATAAAAACATGCATTAAATTTTCACATCTTCTATGTTATGCAGATGATTGCAAAATTTTTAGACATATTTATTCTATTAATGACTGTTTTTTACTTCAAAGTGATATAGATAATTTCTTGAATTGATGTGAATATAATTATATAGATATTAATATGGATAAGTGCTCCATTGTCTCTTACTCTAGATTATCTGAAATCTTAAGGTTTTCTTACTAAATTGATGACTCTAAAATTATAACAAATGATCATCCAAAAAGATCTAGGAATACTATTTTCCAATAATGGGTCTTTTCATAATCACATTAATTGTATGATGAATAAATCTCTTAAAATTGTAGGAGCTATTTACAGATATGAAAGAGCATTTAATAAATTTACAAAGATTAAACTTTTTATATCCTTAGTTCTTCCCATTTTGGAGTATGGTTTAATTATATGGAATTCTCATTACATGACAGATATCATAAGAATTAAGTCTGTTTTTGACAAATTTGCAAAATTGAATAGTTTAGGTAATGAACATGATATTGATTTACTGCTGAGACAAAAGACAAGAGATCTCAAACTTCTTCATAAATTTATTTCCCAGAATATTTCTGTATCTAATTTGCTTTCTAATTTAGGTATATAAGAAACAGAATTATAACACTCGTACTCACAATATTTTTGAACTGAAAATTTGTAAATCTGATGTATTGAGATTTCCCCCTTTATTTCGTTTACCTATAACATATAATAAAGATTTTGGTAATGATGATATTTTTAATTTGGATTTTAAACAATTCACTAAAGTTCTCATAAAAAATATTATCCTTAATTTCATTTGATATATTGCCTTTTTATTTATTTGTGCATTTCACTGTTTTTCTATTTTATTGGTATTATTATTATTTTTTAATGCTTATTTAGATTTGTATATAATAATTACATTACTGTGCTATCTATAATTGGTTAAATGCTGTTGATCTGTACATTAAATAAATAAAGAATTGAATTATTAATATTATTATTATTATTATTATTATTATTATTATTATTATTATTATTATCATCATCATCATCATCATCATCATCATCATCATTATTATTATTATTATTATTATTATTATTATTATTATTATTATTATTATTATTATTATTACTACTACTACTACTATTATTATTATTATTATTATTATTATTATTATTATTATTATTATTATTATTATTATTATTATTATTATTATTATTATTATTATTATTATTATTATTATTATTATTATTATTCATAGCCAATATTAAATTTAATCCTAATATTTTCTAAATAATTTTAGCAACTTATTTTCTCTTTAACTATGTATTTCATTTTTTAATGTTCTTTTTTTTAGTTGAAACACTAAAGAGAATAAAATTTAGAATTAACATCTCACTACATTATCAATAGTTAATATTTATTATAACTTTGATATATCTATTTATTAATTGATTGATATTTTGTCAATCTTTATTTATAATATCACAGTAAGTAATAATAATTATATGATTGTTTTATCTTGGATGTAAGCATGTCTAAGCTCATAAGTTAAATTCAATCTAATTAAATGAACCTTCTCCAATAGTAATACATATTACCCTGAAGTATATATGTGTATTTTATTTTTATCCATTGGCTTTATACCTATGTATCATATAAGCATGTAAATATTGTAAGTAAATTGTATTTATTATATTTGTACTATTTTAAGTTTAGTTATCCATTTCTTTCTCATTGTAAACCTAGTAAACACAACAATAATTACTGTGGCAAGCAGTAAATTTAAATAAATTCATAATTGTTTTTCTCTTTCATTAATTGCAAAGTTTACAGTATTACCAATTTAATTTTACTTCATACTTATTTAAAAGAACCACACACAGGAATGCATGTAGATCAAAATAAAACATCCCAGTGACTACTACTCTAATTTATAAATCATGTTATGTTTAAGCTAGTTAATATTATTTATTAACCTGTTTTTAGTAATTTGATAATAAGGTGGTCTTGTACTGTGAATATTGCAGTTTGCAAAGAGTTTGAATCATTATATATATATATATATATATATATATATATATCTATTGTGATATATATATATATATATATATATATATGACAATAGATGGCATTATACCAAAAACACCTTCAAGCATTTGTTTACATAAACATCAGTGCGAGTATTTCACTATCTCTAACTTAATTTCCACCTTCATATCATGATTTCAAGCTATTTTCTATCATCAGTGAAGGACAGGATTAAGAAACTAGATCTAAGACACAAACTCTGAGCGTTTAAGAAACAGTTTCTATTCAGCTTACGAGCGTGAATCTTTTAGACACGTAATGTCTTCAAACTCAGCATCGCATGCCAGATAGCTACATGGGTCTGATATCAGTTCAGCATCACCACATGGTAGAAGTCTCTGCAATATATATCATTGCAAAAAATACCTCAAAGGTACATTTATGAAAAACAAAAAACAAAAGTTAAAAACTTGCATATGCTTGTATTTATGACAATAGATGGTGTTATACCAAAAACACCTTCAAGCGTTTGTTTACATAAACGTCAGAGCGAGTATTTCACTATCTCTAACTTAATTTCCACCTTCATATCATGATTTCAAGCTATTTGCTATCGTCAGTGAAGGACAGGATTAAGAAACTAGATCTAAAACACAAACTCTGAGCGTTTAAGAAACAGTTTCTATTCAGCTTGCGAGCGTGAATCTTTTAGACACGTAATGTCTTCAAACTCAGCATTGCATGCCAGATAGCTAATAGAAAATAGCTTGAAATCATGATATGAAGGTGGAAATAAAGTTAGAGATAGTGAAATACTCGCTCTGACGTTTATGTAAGCAAACGCTTGAAAGTGTTTTTGGTATAATGCCAAATGTACCTTTGAGGTCTTTCTTGCAATGATATATATTGCAGAGACTACTACTATGTGTTGATGCTGAACTGATATCAGACCCATGTAGCTATCTGGCATGCGATGCTGAGTTTGAAGACATTACGTGTCTAAAAGATTCATGCTCGCAAGCTGAATAGAAACTGTTTCTTAAACGCTCAGAGTTTGTGTTTCGGATCTAGTTTCTTAATCCTGTCCTTCACTGATGATAGCAAATAGCTTGAAATCATGATATGAAGGTGGAAATTAAGTTAGGGATAGTGAAATACTCGCTCTGACATTTATGTAAACAAACACTTGAAGGTGTTTTTGGTATAATGCCATCTATTGTCATAAATACAAGTATATGCAAGTTTTTAACTTGTGTTTTTTGTTTTTCATAGATGTACCTTTGAGGTCTTTCTTGCAATGATATATATTGTAGAGACTTCTACTATGTGGTTATGCTGAACTGATATCAGACACATGTAGCTATCTGGCATGCGATGCTGAGTTTGAAGACATTACGTGTCTAAAAGATTCATGCTTGCAAGCTGAATAGAAACTGTTTCGTAAACACTCAGAGTTTGTGTCTTAGATCTAGTTTCTTAATCCTGTCCTTCACTGATGATAGCAAATAGCTTGAAATCATGATATGAAGGTGGAAATTAAGTTAGAGATAGTGAAATACTCGCTCTGACATTTATGTAAACAAACGCTTGAAGGTGTTTTTGGTATAATGCCATCTATTGTCATAAATACAAGCGTATACAAATGATACATATGACTGTACACACATGAAAAAAAAATCTCCAATATAGACATTTTGTGCTGAAACATCACTCATCAGTCTGTCCAGATCACCAATATCCCACACATATATACAATCACTGCTCTGTTTTTATTAAGATAGAAAATCTTCAAACATTAATGGACAAGCTTCAATCTTCTCCTCTCTCCAACTCTTCAGCCATCCTTATCATTAGAAATATGAAGGTGGAATGCTCAAAGCCTCTGATAATGTCAATATTATTGTCATACCCATGTTGACCTTAAGTCATTCTGATCTCTCACATCTAGGAACTCAATATGTCCATTTAATTATACAGTAGAGGAATGCATAGAATAGAAGCTGAATATGTAATATTTAAATGCATACATATTGTCTATAGTAAATGTAATGTAATTATAAGCCACTTGAATTCTAACTTTGAAATGTTTCCCACCCACATGTATGTGGACATATGCATCAGTTGTATACAATGTATTGGATATGTGGGGAGTTTTTGAATGTCTTATTTCACATCCTTTATAATTACATTTAGTTTAGTATAAACAATATATATATATATATATGTCAACAGATGGTGTTCTACCAAAAACACTGTCAAGCGTATATTTACATAAACATCAGAGCATGCATTTACTATCTCAGTCCAGACATTGCATGTCTAAAAGATTCACGCTTGCAAGCTGAATAGAAACTGTTTCATAAACGCTCAGAGTTTGTGTTTAGGTCTGGTTTCTAAAATTCCTGTCTTTCACTGATGATAGCAAATAGCTTGAAATCATGATCTGAAAGTGGAATTAAAGTTAGAGATAGTGAATGCATGCTCTGACATTTATGTAAACATACGCTTAATGGTGTTTTTGGTAGAACACCATCTGTTGACATAAATACAAGCATTAGCAAGTTTTTAACTTGTTTTTTGTTTTTCATAAATGTACCTTTGAGGTCTTTCTAGCAATGATATATATTGCAGAGGCTTCTACTATGTTGTGATGCTGAACTGAGATCGGACCCATATAGCTATCTGGCTTGCTATGCTGTGTTTGAAGACATTACATGTCTAAAAGATTCACGCGTGCAAGCTGAATAGAAACTGTTTCATAAACGCTCAGAGTTTGTGTTTAGATCTTGTTTCTAAAATTCCTATCTTTCACTGATGATAGCAAATAGCTTGAAATCATGATCTGAAAGTGGAATTAAAGTTAGAGATAGTGAATGCATGCTCTTACGATTATGTAAACGTATGCTTGACGGTGTTTTTGGTAGAACGCCATCTGTTGACATAAATACAAGCGTTAGCAAGTTTTTAACTTGTTTTTTGTTTTATATATATATATATTCTTCTCTGATTGGTGAAATATGTTTTCTAAAGCAAATGTGTAATGAGAGAAAGAGTGAAGAGATTTTGAATTTCTTCTTCACTGGTGGATATTTACATTATGGTGGAGAGCACAGATGGACCAATAGCATCACCACATCTTCAAAAATTGATCTGGAATGTAACTATTATGTATCTTCACTAAAGGATTTCAAATGACATGAAATCATCTACTTTGCTTGAGAGTGCTGTAATCAAGTAGTTTTGTGCTGTATTCTTAAATATCAAGGTTTATGACATGACATTTAGATCATATAATAATTAAATATTGTTCATCAAATGCTTGTACAATGAGAGAGAATGATCTGAGTTTTTCAATTGTAGATATTTACTATAAGTTGAGCCTTGAGATACCCTGGAAAAAAGAAAACACTTTAAAATATTTTTTAATAAATTTCAAAAAAATCCAAATAATTGATAAACTAAACCATATTATACCTAGCTGTTTATACTTATCAATGAAATATAGAAACAAAAAGCCATCTCATTGAATATTATGTATACATTAAATCATATAAACAGTTTCTTATAAGCTTCATGAACTCCACAAATATAACATATAAAGAGTGGAATGTGGTTATTATATGTTATATATTAGAAAAGCAAAAATAAAGAAGGAAAGAGGAAGAAAAACTTCACAAATCTGAATAAATTGACGTTTCAATTACAATCCTCCGTTGGGAATTGCTGTAAACTCTAAGGTTTTGATTCTTCTACTCTAACTACGAACAGACGACAATATATTGTGTATATAGATAATGAATCACAACCTAAATAGTAACAATATTATTTGTTATATTCCATTAGAATTGTTAATTAAGATTTGTAAGTCCAATAATATAAAACATGAAAATCACAGTTCAGCATTTTATTTTAATCAGTTTGTTTCTAATCTATTTTAAACTTTAATCTTATTCTTACTTAAATATTTATAATCTAAAGATTAATAATTAACAAACTTACATCATAAATGTCAAAATTAAAGTGAAAAAAAATAAAAAAGAAGAAATTTGAAAATGCTGATGTAATTAAAAAAAAACGCAAAGTTTTCACAAGTAAGAAACATTGTAAAAGTTTAGAGTAGTTAAAAAAATGTATTCAGTAAAATAAATTGAAACAAAAAGAGAAGACAAAGCCATCTGTCAAAACTGATATAAACACCAGTTCTGTTGACAATACGTGCTATTACATTTGATGCGTTTAAAA
This sequence comes from Epiperipatus broadwayi, assembly GCA_028023455.1. Classification (NCBI taxonomy): domain Eukaryota; kingdom Metazoa; phylum Onychophora; class Udeonychophora; order Euonychophora; family Peripatidae; genus Epiperipatus; species Epiperipatus broadwayi. The sequence goes on along the minus strand of JAQFVV010000177.1, from coordinate 1,582,499 downwards.
GAAAAAAAAATAAAATTTATTAGACAGCTGAATATTTTTCAAGCTAATATATAAACGAGATTTCTTAACTGAAATCGTTTCAAAGACAAATTACAAAAATAAGCATTCAACCAAACAAAACATTTTGACTATATATACTCTAAAAGGAAATATAAATATTGTTTTTTTTAACAAAATAAAGTCAATTAGAAAGTTAATTAGAAAAAATATATATTTTTGAATTGACAGTTGGTTTTTTTCATAGAGTTATAAATAGTATGTTTAATATATATGTGGTAATTTTTACGATACATTAATTAAATAAATTTCCGCAACGATATAACCAGGCAAAATACAAAAAAAAATGGCATTACTACTTGAAATTATGTCTTCTAGTAATACTATTTTTCAGACCTATTTTAAAATCAAAGATATATCTAGTTCATAGATTTATATCTATATCCCATAAAAACGTTAATTATATTTTTACAAAATGTAATTTGAAATCCATATATATAGAATCTTTAAAACAATAGCAAGTTCCTTTAATTTAATTATTTTTTTGAATTTGTCAGCTAACTTTTAATAGCTTTAGATACCTTATATATATATGACCTTAATAAATTTAATTTAACACCATCATTGTCTTATTTATTCAATTTCACCAGCATTAATTTGCATACTAGTTGACTATTGTTCATTATTCGTTTGTTAATGTTATTTTTTCACATAACATTAATATCAATATCATTTTTCGTTACTTGATCATTTTTTTAGAATACAATGTCAAATCTTTTTTTTTCCTTTTTTATAATAATACTTATTCAATATTATCGCTATGAACACATAAATGCAAAGCTAATATTTAATATTATTAAACCATAGGCTGAGATCTTTCAAGAGTCAGGGAACTCATAATCATAGCTCCTTCTGATGTAACTGATTGTCTAATGTTATGCAAATTAATCTATGCAAAGTTCAAGTATTCTATATTCTGGATATAGAATAACATGTTTTCTTTCTTTTAATGGCATTGCTGTCTATTGTGATAAAGCAGGCCTCTTTTATCTTTCTTTCTCAAATTGTTTTTTTTCTCTCCAAACTAAACTGATTATTTGCAGTTTGCATGGATGTCCTGCAAGCTTTTGGTGTGGTGTAAAAATGGAATTATGTGCTGGATCAGAGTGTGATTTATATACAAGTATTAATGTTGAGATAATCTAGTTTCTAGTGCTCCTTTGTTTTCCCCATAGTATGAGGCTTTACAACTTTTTTCAGAGCATAAGATATTGTAGACTACTTCTGGAGTTTGAGCAAGAGTTAAACAGTTTTTTGTGTTATTGATTAGTCGGTTGGAACTAAGAGAGGTGTGAAAGCACAACTTAAAGCTTCTATTAAAAATTGAACAAAATTTTTTGTGCATGTTAGGTATATATGGCAATAATAGTCTCTGTCTGTCCAAATTGAGTGCATTGTTGGTCATTTTGTTTTGAAATTGTATAATCTTCCTATTAACAATGCCATGTTTAAAACCTGTATTTAATAAATCATCTATGCACCCTGCTAAATTTAATTTTTTATCAGCTACAAACTTTCACAATTGGTAGTTTCTGTGGTGAAAAAATGTAAGACCTGCTAATTTATGGTTAGTGGATGTGTTAGAGTTGGGTTGAATGTGTTCTCTTACTTCAAATAGTTTGGCTATTATCTTATAATTCAGGTATGTGTTTTTACATTGTACTTGTATATCCAGGTATTTCATTTGTTTCTTAGGGTTTTCCCATTCAATGTTTAATGTTAAAAGTGACTTGTTTTGTGATTTGTTTTTGATTTCTTTGATGTCTTCTGCCTTAGCATCCATAAACAAATCATCCACATATCTGGTATAAATTTTGAATTGTATGGTATTTTCCTAATTTGGCAAAACATTCTCCTGATAATATTTTATCACAATGCTGGCAATGATTGTGCTAATTGGTAGGCCCATTAGCCATCTGTCCTTCATGTGGTACCACTGTTCAATGCACTTTATGTGGATATACAGAGACTATTATTGCATACATACTGAACCTGCACAAAAAACTTTGTTCAATTTTCAATAGAAACTTTTGGTCATGCTTTCACACACCTCCTAGCTCCAACAGACTAATCAATGACACAAAATACCAATTAATGCTTGCTCAAACTCCACAAGCTGTCTACAATATGCTCTGACAAAAATTGTAAAGCCTCATACTATGAGGGAACTGAAACAGCATTGAAAACTAGATTATCTCAACATAAATACTCATATCCAAAGGCACAATAGAATCCAGCACACAATTCCATTTTCACACAGCACCAAAAGCTTGCAGGACATCTATGCAAACCATAAATAATCAACTTAGTGTGCAAAGATGGAATTGATCTGAAAAGAAATATGAAAGAGGCATGCTTTATGGCAATAGACAGCAACACCTTTAACAGAAAATAAACATGTTATTCTATATCCATGAAATGGAATACTTGAACTTTGCATAGATTTGCATAAGATTAGCCAATAAGTTACTTCACAAAGAGCTATGATTATGAGAGCAATGATTCTTGAAAGTGCTCAGCCTATGGTTTAATAATATATTAAATATTAGCTTTGTGTTTATGCATTTATAGTGCTAGTATTGAATTACAGAATATTAATAAACACACAAAGTTCAAAATTAAGTTTGTATTACAATAATTCCTATTATACAATGGTGATGGAGGTTATCTTTTATTTCAACAAAATATATAAAGTGATAATTTGGAAGTAAAGCTATATTGTACAGCATATACTCTATTTGTATAATTGTTTGATATGTTCTATGTTTGGGACAATTTATAATATTACTTAAATATTGAACTCATTTGCACCTATCATTAATTTTGTCAGTACAAATATTAATTTTGTCTGATTTACTGCATATGAAACATATGTGAAATCAGCGCTTTATTATCTATGCTCTGAATTTTATTTTCATAACCTATGGACAAAAGTTTATATTTGTATTAGAAATATCAATTAACAAAAAATATTTAATGTTTATAAAATCAATATTATATTTTAATAAATCCCATCAAAAAGCTATTATAAATTAATAGAAAAATGTTGTCTAGTCTCATAACAATTGCTAGTTTCCTGCCAACATCAAAAGGTAATGCTGCCTCTTTCTATATGAATATAATCTCATAGTTTCCATTCTTTATCAAACTAATAATATGTAAACAAATATAATTCAACATATATTTATATATACATATACTGCTTTATCTGAAAACAAATGTTATATATTTAGTTGTATTTACATATTGGACTATTTCCACCATCTAATATGAGTATTGAATGTCTTTAAAAAAGTTAACTTTATTTAAATATTTCAAATCTATTCAACTGTTAGTAATATCATACAGGTTAGTATATGCACAACATTTCAATGTATATTATTATCCCCTTTTCTTTGGGTAATGCTAGCCTGACCAGTAATAATACTAGCATGGGAATCAAACCTGGACCCTTAGATTCTTCAGTATTGAATTTTAAGGTAATACCCTAAGCAACAGAAGGAGGCATTACCTTAAAATTTAGTACTCAAGAATCTAAGAGTCAGGGTTCAATTCTCATGCCAATACCATCACCGGTCAGGCCAGCAACTCCTGAAGATGGGGGGGGGGTAACATCTTTCAAAACATTGTTCATATACTAACCTGTGTGCTGTTATTCACAGATGAATGGATTTGGAATATTTATATAAAGTTAATTTTTTTAAAGATATTCAATACTCATATTAGATGATAAAATAATCCAATATATAAATACAATTAAAATACATTATCACAAACCTTCAGGAAAATAGTTCAGATATTTAGTTTTGTCAAGGAAGTTAGTATTAATGATGATATAAAAAACATTGAATCATTCTAAAATCTGAACCAAGCATCTGTTTAAACACACAAAACCTAAATCAAACACCTTAAATAAGGTGCTTCATTTAAACTTAGTATTTCTAAAGAGAAAAAGTGCTCTTGAAGCAGTACTATTGGTTGTATTTAATTATTATATTTGATTACAATCTAGCATCATTATCAATCAACTGCCAAATGAAGTTTTCAAGTTCAATCCATCTTCTATAATCTCTAGCCTCTCTTCTTCACATCACTGATGTACACTTTTTTATTTCATCCATCCATCTCACATGTGGTCTTTTTCTGGGTCTCTTACAATCTCTTGCAATCCAGTTTAAGATTTTAATTGTCCATCTATTATTATCTCTTCTAGCAATATGACCAACCAATCTCCACTGTGATTTTTTTAATTTTTTCAACAATGTTAATAACACCTATTTGTTCTCTCACCCATATAATTCATTTTTGATCTCTTCTTGTTACTCCTAACATACATTTCTCCATAGTTCTTTGAGTGGTCTAAAGTCTCTGTATTGCTCTTCTATTAAGTATTCAAGTTTTATATCCTTAAGTAAAAATTAATAAACACCATTATTAAAACCTTTCTTTTCAACAGACATATTTCCATTTAATATTAAGTGATTTATACAAAAATTCATTGAACTGAGTTTCTCCAATTAATTTTATCCATTATGCTTCCATTCGTAGTAATAATCTGACCAAGGTATTTGTAATTGTTTCCTTCTTCTAACTCATCACAATCAATTATTATTTTAATCTTTTGAGAAAATCCATTGAACATTATTACTTTAATCTTATTAACATATACATTTAGTCCTACTTTCTTACTTTCATCTAATAACTCTTGCAACATTTCCTGAAACTCTAAATCATTATTTGCAAAAACAAGTACATGATCTGCAAAATTTAAATGAGTTAATTAATCTCTATTTATTTCTTTAAGTTTTCCATTTTAATCCACAAAATACTTTTTTGCAGTTCTGCTGTAAAAAGTTTTTGAGATATGGCAATGTTAACCTCCTAGTATCATTATGTAACATAATTGTTGCTGTTGCATTTTTATAAATATTCTTTTGAATATGACAATATCCAGGATCTCTATCTTGATGATACCATGCTTTAATCATTGAAGAAATGCTTATAGAATCAAAATCAAAGCATAATGGCAACTCATATTCATTAGTTCTTTCTATAACTTCTGTCAATACTTGACTATAATCTCCTGTACTAAAACCACTTTTAAATCTATCTTGTTCATTTCAGTGGCTGAAATTCAATGTTCTCTGTAAATAAGTTGTAATTATCTTCATAAACAATTTGTGTAGAACTGATAAAAGGCTGATACATCTGTAATTTTTAATATCTTCTTTATCCCTTTTTAAATATTAATATAAATATTGCATTATTTCTATCATCTAGTACATCTTTATCATTTAGACACTTGGCATATAACTTCTCCAAAAAAATTTATATTTCCTCATTTGCTTCTTGTAATATATCAATTATAATTCCATCATTATCTGGAACTTTTCCTTTCTTCATAAATTTAATTGCATGTTCCCTTTTTCATTTAAAATCCTGGACATTTCAGAAGACATAATAGATGTAGGAGGTACTCATTTTTATTACTATAGAAATCTTGATAATACTCTTCTTTTATTTCAAAATATCAATTCTTTCCTTAGTAATAATTCCAACTTTTAGCCTTATTGTAGATATATTTTTTTTATTAATTCCAAAATGTTGTTTTACACTCTTGAGCCTTTTATTTTTTTACAGCCTTATTTGCTAGTTCACAATTATACTTTCTTACATCATTACTAACTCTTTTTCACACCATTGTACAACATTTAAGATGTTCAATCCTTCTTAATACATCATTTATATATATATATTCCTTCTTTGCTTTCATTGTTATCTCTAGCTTTAGTAGAATTTTTATTGATCATTTGCTGTTTTTTTTCTACCAGTTATCTTTGTTGCAGATTTTAAAAGTGTATCAGTTTTTTTCTTATATCATTATTAACTCTTTTTCACACCATTGTACAACATTTAAAATATTCAATCCTTCTTAATACATCATTTTTATATATCTTTATATTCCTTCTTTGCTTTCATTGTTGTCTCAAGCTTTAGTAGAAATTTTATTAATCATTTGCTGTTTTTTTACTACCAGCTATCTTTGTTGCATATTTTAAAAGTGTATCAGTTATTTTTCTATTAATTTCATTTAAATCTGAATCATGTTCAAAATCTACTAATACTGTAAACCAATTTGCAAGTTCTAATTTAAATTAATTAGAATGTTTCTGAAGATTGTGAATATCAACTGTAAAGATTGTTTTTTCTAATAACGTTTGTCTCTCTTGTTTTGCATTAACACATATCTTACAGCTTATTAATAAATGATACTTTTCCTTCAATTTAAGGCAATACAATCTTGAAATATGCATTTACTATTAGTCAAAAACAAAATTCAATTTTGATCTACTTTCATTTGTATGTTTTCATCTTTATTTCTCTTTAACATTTTTCTAAAAAAAAAAAAAAAAAAGGAATTCATATTATAAAGTTGTTGTTTTTTTCTGTGAACTCCACAATTCTATATCCTCGCTCATTTCTATTACCATAACCAAATTTACTTACAACACTTTTGTCTTTCATTTATTTACCAATTCTAGCATTGAGGTCTTCCATAACAATTTTAAAATGTTGGTTAATTTGAACAGAAGCCTTTTGTACATTCATATAAAAATATTCCACTATTTCATCAGTGTGAGATCTTGTTGGGGCATAAACATGAATTACCAGCATTTGGTATCTACTATTATGTTGAATAGCTAATCTTGTCACTCTGTTCAATATGCCACCAATCTCCACAATGTTATTCTTCACTTTTTATTTCTAATGAATCCTACTCCACTTGTACTTCCAAAATTTGTGTCTATGGAGTACACTACATGTCTACTTTTAAAATCAATTGTCTCTTCAACTTTTTTCTAAATTCCAATAATGTTCCATTTAATATGAGACAGTTCTTCTTCCAATTTTTGCAGTCTTCCTTCATAAGTGATCTGCAGTTGTAAGTATGCAAATCAAAAGTCACCATCAAATGGCAGCCTGGGTCTGCAATCTGGGGATTGTTAACAATCTCTGCCTTCATCCACCACCTACTGCTTTGTCTGGTGACATTATAGATTTCTGAAAATAAAGAGCATTATTTTTTTCCTCTGTCATGATTGTAAAAATCTAATAAGTTTTTTTTTTCATTCAAACACACCTTCACTCTGCCTTATCAGGCAACTGAAAAGAAAGACATCAGAAGTAAAACTCCTATAAACTCACCATGCTGGCTAATACATGTTAGTGAGCAGACCTTTTCATGTTTGTGTACTATATAAATAATCACAATAATAACAGCGGCAATAATGTATCGAATGGACATAAGGAATTTGCTCTGCCATGTTCCTTTAAAGCCACCAAGAAGAATCAAACAATCACCTTCCAGTAAACAACAAACTTCTTTTTACAGCCAATTAGTGTAATATTCATAGTTATATAGAAAGTAGACAACAATATTGATGTATGAATCTAAAAATAAATTATATCTACCAATTACCTCTTCAAAATATCAACACTAGGGATTTAAAATAGTCTTCCCCGCCCATAAATAATTTGTTTTTAATGAATTAAGTGCATTCTTTTCCTTGTGGAAAAAAAATTCTGAATGGGCTAATTCTAATTAATCTTTTTTTTTTCCAATTCCGGATTACCTACATATTCTCAGTAGTTAAATATTATCACTAAATTATTTTTTTTCTATACACATGGAATAGTGTGCTAGTGATATTATATAAAATTAAATATGATGTAAAATGGCAACAACAATTTGAATTTTAGAAAATACTAATTTATTTATAAGATACAATAAACTCTCATATATATAT
>JAQFVV010000177.1:1524170-1574134 GCA_028023455.1 Epiperipatus broadwayi | reverse complement strand
CTATATATATATATAATTAGATTCCAACCAGTCACCACCTAAACATTCACAGTAAATATAGTAATCAATATTTCTCACTGCTGTCAAGGCAACCTTCTCACCTTTTTAATAGCAAGCATGGATATCCATTTTTACTAATGGTCCATTGAATATATATGGACACTTAACGGTTTACAAACTATTACACACAATCCTTAAAATCTGCAGAAGTACTTCTGCATATTTTAAGGAATGTGGGTAATAGTTTGTAAACCATTAAATTTATTATTTAATTTTTAATTACAATTTTGTTTTTTAATTAATGGACATTTTATTTATTATATATATATATAATAAATTTCATAAAATTTAACAAGCATACAAAATTACATAATATAACTTAATCACCAATATATAAAGGAATAAAATGAATTACAATAAATGATTTTCAGCTTATTAAAACAAGGTATTTTTATTCTTTATTTTATTAAACAAACATCTAACCATAGTATATCTTTCACTTTAACTAGCTTGTATATTCAGGATAATTATATTTTCCTTACTGATCCTGTAGTATGAAAATATGCAATCTATTTTTTTAATGTCTATAATCGTTTAGCTGGTAAATAGATTTTGCTTTGGTAAACATATTTTCATAATAGGGACATGTGACATTACTAAATTTAGCTGTTGTGATATTTTATGAAAAAAAGTTCAAAGCAGTCTTAAGGTATTAGAGACAGTCTATGTGTAGATTTTTAGCAGTGCCTTTTCTGTGCTGATTTAGCATGTAGTAAGCCATAAATCTAAAATTTACTATCTCTGGTAATGATGATTTATATTTAATAATGTCTTTAGTATTTGTAGTGTTTCATCAATTCACTTTAGCTGATTGGTTGAAATGTTGTTTTCTTTTTTAAATTGTGTGAAAACTATAAACATGGTGTCAACAAAAATCCCAACATTCATTGCTGCTTGACTCCATCTTTAAAATGATGTAACTTACATTGATATCAGATAAAATTTGAATTTTTTACGAATATAAAAGTAGATGATTTTTTTTTTTTTATTTTCTGGTCAATTTTCTAGTTTACATGAGGCAATAAAGACAGAAAGGGTTTATCAGCCTTATAACCCGAATATAATGGATTAAAATATAGTGATAATTTGGATATGAAGGCCTTCAACATGATATAAATGTAATCATGCAATTGTGGAATATTGTAAGTTATTAATTTTAGTATTTAATATTTTGAATTTTTTAAAATTATTTGATAAACAGTATATTAATTTGTTTGTTTGCATTTGTATTGGTGTGTGTGTAGTACAAAAATTATATATTAAATCATTTATGCTCTTTATTATAGTATATAAATTTGTATTCAAATATAACAAAAGTGATTTTTGTACAGTGTAATTTTGTGTCTCTGATCCAAGTTAGAGGCAATTTTATTTTATAGACATAATGATTCTCAAAAGGTTTAATAATTTATTACTATGTTTATATTTGTATTGGTGTGTTTATGTTTTCTTTTGTGTGTTTGTATAACAATATATATATATATATATATATATATATATATATATATATATATATATATATATATATATATATATATATATATATATAGAGAGAGAGAGAGAGAGAGAGAGAACAGTGCAATGTAAATTTTAAACACTGATAATCAAATGAACTGAAAGGTTGCAGATTCTGGTTAATAAAGCAATCACAAAATTTACTGGGCATAGAACCGTGTGAAAATATAAACACTTAAAACCAATAAAGAGAGATTTCAAGTGATGTGTGTGTGTAGTGGTAGCCACATTGGTTATGCATATATCACATGGAATTGTATGCAGGAAAAAAATCAAATTCCATTTCTTGCCTATGCCTTGATACTCATGCTGTGGAGTCAGTAGTTTTGCCACATCTTGCATCACATTATTTTCAAGTCTATAGCTAGAAAATAAGCTCTATCCAAATAAATTACATCTCTGAGGGAGAATAAATATAACAAGATAGCATCACTGGTGTATATAGAGAATATAAATATCACTGATGTACACAAAAATTATAAAATAATGAGATGAAACTCATTTTATCTGTGATGCAGACAGTAGCTTACAATTTCTAGTTTTAGACAGACAAGACATTAATTGCTATGATGACAAATCCATATATTTCTTTTAGAAATGATTTGTTTTGTATCTTTTATTATGATGAATCTTTTTCTTATAGACACCTTTGAGATTTGTCAACTTTTGGAATGCAAGACAAAAATGATAATTCTTATGTGAATACTTTTGGAGATTCTAAAGCTATGGATTATTTCAGATAAGAAGTATTATATATGATTTGAAAGAAAGTTCTGTGAGGAATACAAAAAAATTATCAATGAGGATGTAATTTAAACTTTTTTAATGATAAATTAAAAATTACAACAAACAATAACAATAATTACGTAGGATGTTGATATTTCATTTTTTCCTTATTTTTAAATGGCTATCAATATTTGTCTTAGACTTATTGCTTTCCTTAATTTAGTTTATATCAATGTAAAGTTTTTTGTTTCAACATTATGAAAACAGAAGTTATTGTGAAAATTGTGTCTTAAACTAGTTTTTTTAAAAAAAAAATCAATATGACGCCTGGAGAATGAACCAGATAATTTATTTATTTTCACAATAGTGATGTATATATCAAACACGGGTATAGTTTACAAAATTTCTCTTAAACATAATATTATGTCTAATGGACATTCTTTTTTAATTGTTTCATTCTTTTCACTAGTAAGAGTTAGTCTGCTTACATATTTTAATACAATAATAAAAATAATATGCCCTTTTTTTTCACTTAATCTTTTTTCCAATATTTTTTTATCTTAACATTATTTTGCTTTCAATTAAAATTACATAATAAAATATCATTGATTTTTTTTTCTTTATCCTTTTTAGTTTAATAAGAATTATATACTATATTGGTAATTTCAGTTTTTTTTTTTTTCTATTGACAAATCTAATCAAGTTATGTTGTTTTTTTTTTTTTAAAAAGTTATATATACTTCATAATATTTTGATTTTATTAAAACTCTATTATCTGGATTAAAGTTCTTTATTAAAATTTATTTTAACAAATTTTATAAGTTCAATTTATAACTTTATTTTATTTAATCCAAATAAGGTATTTGTATGTACTTCCCCTATGCAAACACATACATGCATATTAAAAAAAAATACTATGTCATTTATAATTTTCTGGCTGACCACTTTTTAGGCTTCTATTTAAATATATTGGACCATTAATAAAGATGGGTTTCCATCTTTATTATTAAATGAGGTTGCCTTGACAACAGTTTGAGATTACTGATTGTTATCTATATTGGGATTGTCTAAGTGTTGACTAGTTGTTAATGTTTATTTATAAACCCACTTACCCTGGAACATTATTACACTTATTATTTAAGTAATACTTTGGGTACAATTTGAAAATTATAATTGCAGTTTATAATGTTTCAATTGACTATTTATTAATCTGCCTTTAGGTTATATTTATCTGTTTAAGGAGATTTATTTAAAAACATTTTTGTATCAATAATTTTAATATCTGTGCTCAAGTTGCAATCTTTAGAGTCCATATAAATATATTGGACCATTAATAAATGTGGGGTTCTTCTTTCATTGTTAAAGAAGGTTGCATAATCCCCAAGTTTAACATTGGTAGCTTGTCTGTTAATTGCCTTCATTTTATTTATATTTATTAAAATTTCCTCCTTAATTTTTTCTTTTATTATGAATATAATTAATAGACAAACTGCTAATGTTAAAATTCAAGATTCATAGGATTTGAGTTGACAATAGTTGCTTCCATTATGTTTTGAATTTAATGATAGATGAGGAGAGTTAAGGAATTAACAAAAAGTACTTCTGTGAATTGAAAAACTTTATATAATAGTTAATTACTATTATTGTTATTATAATAGTTTTTTTTATTAATTGACACTTTATTTGTATTATATATATATATATATATATATATATATATATATATATATATATATATATATATATATATATATATATATATATATATATATATAGTAATGGATTGGAAATTGTGCAACTTGTATTACTGCAGCCAGACACTGATTGCTCTAAATGTGATAGAATCAGCAAATATACTTTGATTTGAATAGCCAACTATGCCCCTCAATATTATTTCTCCAGCATTTGGACTATGAATGATGGGATGAAACTGTTTTATTTATTCATGAGCACCAATTAAGCTATAGAGGAATTATAGCTCCATTATAACATGTGAGAAATGCAATTTCTTTGATATCTGTTATTGCCCATAATACTACCTTTTATTTCACCAACTATTAATTTATGTATATCTAATTAATATTTGAAATAATATGCACTTAATTTATAATATAAACTATGATATATCTAGATATATTTTACAAATACTACATCACATGAAGAATTGACACATTCAAATACACTAAATTTTAATAAAAATTAACAATTTAATAACATAAAATAAAATGATGTTAGTATAAACATAGTTTAGTGGTTTGAGGAGAAATAACCAGCATCTTCATGAAGATTAACATTTTGGGTGATATGATGGGACTGTGAGTATTATATCTTCTCAAAATTTTAAGCATATCTATAACCTTATAGGATTCCGATTTCATTTGATGCAGCTGGAATTGTAATAAATTAGTTGAAAAATATCTGAAGATATCTGCATTATATGGACTTTTATATATGATTGATAGTACCTATTAACATGACAAAGCCATGAGAGAGATGACCAAGATATCAATAGAAATGAGAATTTCTGATTAGTTGAGTGTTTTAGCATAAAAAGAAATTAAAGTAGTGTCACTCAGTGCAATCCTGAGTAATCAATGGACATCATAAGGCTTGTGCATAAAATTTCTATCTATTGTCTACTCATTCAATATTTCCAGACTAGTTTCTAGCTTGTGGCTTTCATCTGTGAGGAGCCTTGGATCTGAGAGCACTGCACCTAGATCTTAGGATCTAATACAACTCTCCAGAAGCCACCTTTTATCTCCACTTAACTACAAAACTATGAATTTAAAATTGAAAACACAATATTTTCAATCCAAAATCATTAGCTTATATAGTCGTATAAGTCTGAACTCATTTCAGTATCCATATATTTTGGTGTCTTTGGTTCTTTAATAATCATATCAAGCACTATCATTTTAGGCTATGGTTATTAAAAAACCAATGACACCAAAATGTATGAATCCTGTTCTGAGTTCAGACCTATATGACAATATAAGCTAATGAGCTTGGATTGATAATATTATTGTTTTCAATTTTAGACTCATAGTTTTGTAGTTAAAGATAAAAGGTGACTGCTTGAGGGTTCCATTCAATCCTAAGATCTAGGTGCACACTTCTTACATCCAAGGTTCCTCACTGATGAAAGCCACAAAACTAGTTTGGGGATATTGGATGAGTAGGCACTAGATAGGGATTTTATGCACAAGCCTTCTGTCATCCATTGATTACTCTGGCTTGCATTGAGTGGCACTACTGTATGGAGAGTTTTGCCTGTTTTAATAACACTTATGAGCAAGCCTAATAAATGATAATCATATGATGTTTAGTGGTTTAATGAGAAATTACTGAATATTTTAGATTTCTAAAGAAAAATTGTAATTTTTAGTAATTTGTTTATAAATTTAGGGTTATTATGCAATTTTTTTTTTTATAAAAGTTTTATTTTTAAACCCAAAAAATTATAACTCTTAAAAAGATCACTAGGAAGCCAGTAGCAGTTTCTACTTGGTAAAAATAAACTGCTTTTGTCAATATGATAAATAAAATTATTTTTTAAAATTGTAATAACAACAAATAATTTAGTAACTTTTCTATTTTTTTCTTTGATGATGACTAATCCCAAATATATTCATTTTATAACATAAAATTCAAATAACTAATATTTTGTTCTTTTTGAATAGGTAAATTACATCCAATGACACAAAACTAAACTGTTATAGGTAAGAACTTCATTTAAATATGTATTTTTATATTTTCAAAACACAAAATATTATTGTTTTCCTAAAAGTTTGTGATGATGGAATTTTAATCGCATTTATATAATGGACTATTTTCATCATTTAATATTATATATTGAATGTCTTTAGAAAAAAATAACTTTGTTTAAATTTTCAAATTACATTCACCTTTTAATAATAGCACACACAATCATTTGACAGATATTAATTTCATGTTTTCTTCACATGTTTTTGGTCTTACCAGTGAGAGTACTAGCATGGGAATTAAACCTAGGTCCTTAGATTGATGAATAGACAATGGCTCAGTTGGTTAGAATGTTACCTTAAAATTCAAAATGGGAGGTATTTTGAAAGAATATGTGTGAAGAAGAAAAATCTCTTTGTGATCTTCAATTTCTAATTAATTGTAAAAGAAATAGATTGTTTCCTATCTGATATAAACTAAGTTATAGAGATTTTTAGAAGGTCTAAGAGCATAAATAAAAAGTATGAATTAAAGAAAATTAAAAAGATTTAGAAAAATTTATTGGAAAGATACATATTTTTTTAAAAATTGTCAACCAATAGAATTTGATAATGAGTAGAAGATAGCACAGGAAAAAGATAATGACTTTAAATCTCACCACACACATTCCTATGATTTGAAAAAGAAGACGATCTGCGGAAAGTACTTGTTATTGTACTGAAATGTCAACTATTTAACTGTTAAATTTTTCTATATGGAAGCTCCTGGAAATAATACAATGATTTTTTTTATTTATCCATGAGAATATTAGAATTAATATATATATATTGAAAAAGTGTGGATAATAAGTTATCTTATTTCTCATTTTATTTGTTCAGTTTATATTAATTATTTGGAAGAGGAAATTATTATTAAATAGAATTTATATTTAAAGTTATTTGTTAGATATGTGGGATGCTTGTTTGTTTGTAGTTGAGAATGATAAACTGAAAGAGTTGGTAAATGAGTTTAATTGCTTTGATCCTTGTATAAAATATGTGATAGAATGAGGAGGGGGTTAGAATTTTTTAAATTAAAAATTTTAGGTCTCTTGGTGATAAGAAATATGAAGGCTAATTGTTTGGTATGTAGTCATTATGTTAACAGTAATGAATTAATGTCTATAATTAAACCTGATTGCTATCAATCTGTATTTTATAAACTAGCAGCTTTAAGAAATTATTGTTTTACAAATTATTGTTATACAAATAAGAGATTAAATATTTATAATGGGATAGCTTTGTTTCAAAAAGGTTAATTTTATAAAGATTATTTAAATGTTGGCTACTCTGATCAATTTGTTAAAAGTATTTTATTTAATAGTAATATTTGTAATGATGTAAAGAATAAAGTAAAATATGATTTTATTCCTTTTTGTCATTTAAATTGTCTACTTAAAAAATTGTATGTAAAGATGCTAATTTATTTGGAACTAAGAAAATTGCTCGGAAAAGCTGTATTACTTTGAATAATTTATTAAATAAAACAAAGGAAATTTTTGATAGAAAGACTATTCATGGAGTAGTGTATATTATTCTTTATCTTTATAAGAAGGTATATATAGGTCAGAGTAGTTTGAGCTTAAATGAAAGAATAAAGATATATAAAAGTTGGGTTGGAAATAAATATCTTTGTTCTGCTTTGTATATCCATGAAAAAAATACAAGCCACACTATTAATTTTGATAAAGCATAAGTTGTTATTAAGAAATTATAATTCTGGAGCAAATAATTTATTTTAAAGTTCTTTAAATATTAAGAGTGTAATGTGAAATTATGGGTAATGTTTAGTTTAAATATGTTATTATTTTGTAGTTTTTTTTTTACATTTGAGAAGTCTGCTTGTAGCAGTGAAACCATTGGTTAGTGTTTTAGAGTTTATTTTCTTGAACTAATCTGGATCAGTTGTGAATTTGAGTAACTTTGATCATTTATTGACTAAGTTTAGCTTTATAGTTTTATATATATATATATATATATATATATATATATATATATATATATATGATATATATGATCTATATATAATATAAATAGGTATATATATGTATGTATAATGTATATATCTATATATATATATATATATATTATATATATATATATATATTGTAATGGATGTTTAAGACACCATTACAAAAAATATAGTTTTATAGGGGTGAAGAAAATAAAATAAATTTCTATATAAGGTTTTGTTTGTAAAACTTGATTAAAAGTTTTTTTAAATGCTTGTACAAATATATAGGTATGTGCATGGGGATTATATTTTAATACCACAGTTATATTTGGTTTTTAATTTTAATTTTGAAAATAAAAAAAAACTAATTTTTTTTTTTTTTTGTTAAATTTATGTAAAAGTAAAGTGTACAAATAGATTGCTTTTCAGATTTGGGATTTAGATTGATAAGGCTAATTAAAAAAGAAAGAAAACAAAAAGAAAATAATTTTTCATTAGTTAATTCCTAGATCTGTAAAGGGCAAATTATTTCGTTAATTAGATAACTATTGTTATCTAGATTGAGAATTTTTAAATTTTAATTAAAAAGAAAAAGTTTGGTAATTGGTTTAAGAGATATGATTCAGATATAACATTCTGAATCATGCCATTGGATTATCTTGGACTAGCTTTCAATACTGGCATCATCTAGAATACTTGCACCAGCACAAAGAGACAGACACCAACTCTGATAGGAGAATTGCACGATTCCTGCCAAAATACTTGGAAAGAACGTTTCCTGCATATTCTGAAAGCTGATCCAGTAATTATTCTACCTAGAATGAACATTAAACCTACAGCAAGAATATTTTCTTTACCATGATGTGCTAAGCTTATCACCAGGACAGGTTCGGACATCCTGTGTCTCCATTAACTGCCTACAATGCCATAAGAACTGGCTCCAAAGAAACCATTAACCAACTTGCCCAAGCCTACCGTCAGTGAATCCAGAGCAACGGACTAACCTAAGAAGTCTAGTGCACTAGCATTAAAATAAATTATTAAGGTACCTTACATTTTTGCAATTTAAATAATGTTATCTTAGATTTGATCCCTTTTTAAATATAAATGTTTTTTTTAAGTTATATCTTATGTAATTCAATTTCTTTGTGCTTGATTTTTTTTTCTTTTTTTTTTAATGAGTGCTAGTTTCAAACCTATTACTGTCCATCCTATTTAAATCTTAGTAAGTAAGATAGTAGTTTATTTATAATCTCACATTCTTTTTTATAGAAAGCAGTCTGGATATTACAGACTATTTTAATTGACTTCTGGCTCGTGACCCATTTTATTATTAGTTCTCCTTATGTCATGAAACTTTATTATAATAGTTCTTAGTTTTATTTCTTCAAGCTTCCAATTCGTTTATTAGGGGCATGTACGATCGTTTTAACCCTCTCAATAGGTATACCGTGAGCTCCTAGCCTGTCTCACTCAGAGGGAGGTCAATCGATTGAAAGTAATAACTTTCAACACTCTTTTTATTATTATTAATGTTTTGGAAGCTACTTTTGCATTTCTTTGGTTTCAACATAAGCTTACATAAATCTCAAATATGGAGATTCAGCCTTTTTCTAACTATGGGTTATAAGCAGGAAGCTAACCTTCCTTTTCTTATGTGAGATCATGGAATACTTACTAATACTTCTGCTACTGTCAGTATTTTGCACTCTTTCACGCATAGAAAATCACTCTCAAAGCCATATAAAATATTTAAATTTAATTTTGACGTATGTTCGTGTAATACATATTTTAAGTGTGCTTTAAAGATTATTATTTAGATTTATGTTTATTTAATCATACTTTTAATAAAATTATTTATTTATTCATTTACTTAGTTGATTTTGTATTCTGTTGCTACCTTTTCAACTCACTGAACAAAACATAGATCTCATTTGCTTGATTGAGCTAGTCCGGCGCATTCGATTCACATATCCTGTAACCCCTTAAAAATAAATGTCTAGTTCCGATTTTCAGACTAGTGGCGCCCTGGTGGTCAGTATATGCAAGTCTAAAGCTTTTGTCCGGTATAATATATATATATATATATATATCAGTTTTATGTGCTCACATATAATTTGGTTGTATATAAATAAATGATAATTAAGTCTTTAGTCCTTTTTTTTTCTTTGCAAAAGATCGGAACTATGCTCCTGAAGTTTATTGACAGCTTTTTAAACTTCATGGGATCTTGTTGAGTTGCTTTTAAATTATAATAGATTTGTTTTATTAAATTTAGTTTTTTTTTTCTATATATAATTTATTATACATATAAGGAGTTTTTAGATTGTATATAATAATATTTATTTCAAATGTCGATTTCATATTTTTAGCAAGTTGATAATAATCAACCCTTAAGCTTTTAATAATTTCAATCTGTAGTCAAGGCAATCTCCTTTATTGACTTCATTTACCTTTTCTAGAAAGTTGTTGAAAACATTCTCATTTCAGGAACACTTTATAGGCAGGAATAACCCAAAGAAATCATTTGGTAGATTTATGTTTTTAGATAAGTTCAGGTATATCTGACACTTAACAAGAGTCTAGTCCTTCATTCTAAAAGTTACAATGCCACAGTGAATATTTTACATTTTTTTTATATTTCAAAGGTACTTTATTCATTGTTTGATAAGAAAAACGTTGATTACATTTGTTTACATTTTTTGCAACATTAATTAATTCATAAACATTATATATAACAAATTAATTAAAAATATAACAAATATTATTAATGAGGCAACTGTGTTATGCTATAACCTTAAGGATTGAGATAATCTTGACCAAATTTCTATATATATATCTTGTATTTGAATATATTTCTGTTCCTTTCTTTTATTGTTTCTAGATTATTTCTAAAACCATTTAGTGGTTTTCTGGACAGTTTTTATATACAAATATGCATCTTGTGCTCCATTTAGCATAGAGAACAGAGATATTGGCATGTACATTCAAAAAAAGACATTTACCAAATTCCTTCAACATATATCCAATATTTATTTTTTTTATTCTTAAACATGACTGTATTTCTACCTTGATATTGTCAAAGATGGGGCATGGGAAAAAATGTGAGATTGGGTGTCAGAATTTATTTTACATAACCTACAAGCTTCTGTTAATTAAATATGACTTTTACACTTGTAAAAAATTTGCTAGGTAATGCTTCTATGTTAATCTTAACCAAAAAATCAAAGAATTTAGGTTCAGATGGCAATTATCTAATTTGTGATTGTTTTTGTCTGTAAATTCAAATGTAGACCCTTCGTGAATTGGTGTATCTTGGAAAAGTAATAAATATACATCCCAGTATTGATATTTACTCTTTGGGATAATATACACAAAATTCTGTAAGTATCCTGTAAGTGGAGGAAGCCTTTCTATAGGTGTGATTTTAAATGCTATTTTCATGTAGGGAAACATCTCAGTACATCTTTAGATGGTATTAAGTGATTTTTGTATTTGTAATACATTTATTGAATAAAGAACAAGGCCATTGTTTTCTAAAAAACTTTGTAGCACTGATTGATATTGATGAAATTCTTCTACTCCAGAAAAGTTTTCTCAGCAGGGTATGATTATAATTAATAAATTTATTTGTACATTTTATTATTTGTGTATAATAAATCATTCTAGTCACCATTAGCATGTTGTAGTGTATAGTGAAAGATATGCTTTTGTTAGTGAGTTGATGGTGTTCTATTTTATTTGTTATTTAGTTTTAAATACTTGTGTTCTTTGTGTAGAATTTCAAGTGAAATGGAAAGTCTAAAATGGAGCTAGATTTTTTTTAAATGGTCTATGATATTGTGTCCTGAATAAATCTTCCAAGCACATGATTTTTCCATATTAAATATGAGTGAATTTATCAGTGTATTTTTTAGACATTTTTTTCATTTCTTTTTTGATGACTGTTAGTATAGTAAAGGGTTTATGTATATTGACAAGAAATGTGATCAATAGGGAACATGAGGTAAGGAATAATTGGGGATGGCAGGCAGTGATATTGTTCCATTTATAGTTCCATTTATCTCCCCATTTTTAAACAAATTTGTGAAGGCATAATGGCAAGATTTAGGTATACTTATGTCAGCTAAGGTGTTAATCAGGATGCCCCTATGGACTGTATCAAATGCAGAATTAATATCTAGCTGAATCTCAGCAGGAACATATATTTTTTTAACTTGATGTTGATAACAGTTCCAAAAATAAAGTATGCTTGATTAGTGAATGGGGCATTTTTTTGAAAATTAATACTTAAAGAGCATAGGTAAAATGTATGACTCTATTATATCTATCACAACAGCTTCCAGTATCTTAATCTCCAGTAAATTCATTGAAATTTGTCTTAGTTTTTCTATGATGGATATCTTTATTAAAAAACAACATGGAACTAGTGATATAAGATAAAGATTTTGTATTGTGTATTGAAGCAGTCAATCTTAGTTTAAGATTGAGCTTCACGTTTCCATCTACTAACTTTTATTCAAACCCTATTACCTATCCTGCTCCTTTTGTTATATATATCTATTTTATGTATATATTTGATACTGTGCCTAAATTATAAAATTTTAACATTCCATAACATTTTTTTTAAAATTATTATTAATTCTTTTTTTTTATTAATTATTAGTTCTTTTATTTTATTAAAGTATTATAGGTGTGGCTTAAATATATATATATGAGCAAAATCTTACTAACAAAAGATCGATGTTTTAAATATTTTATTATACGTCATTTTTTAAACTTTTTCTTTTTAAATTGCTTGTTTTCTTTTTAAAGTATTTTTTCCTTTAAACTGTATATTTTGTAAAATCCAATATGGAAGATGCTACAGTTGATTGTCTAAAAATAATCAAAGGGTTGGAAACACTATTGTTTAATCTGGGGTAGGTATTTTAATTAAAGTTTTACTTAAAATAAAATGGGATTAAGATTAAAGATACTTTTGTTATAAACATGTTGTCAAATCAATTTCTAATCTGGAAATAGATTTGAATTTTTTTTTTGGATGTTATCTTACTGTTGCATCTTCAAAAAAACAATCGATAAAAAAAAGTATAAACTGGCTATATTTTGAATCAGATTAGAAGAGCTATTATTGAGAGAACTGATTGTAAACGTATTATGTCGCTTGAAACTTAAATAATGTAGCAGTAAATCCATCACTTCTCGGCCGTGTTTGGGTCATTATCTTCCATGGCCATACCATTCTGCTGCTCAAGAGTGAGGTAAAAGCCTGACATAAGAACTTTAGTATGTTAATAGAAGCTTGCTGCCACAGGAGAACTTGCATTTCAATTGCAGTGCACTACTAAATTGGACTCTTAAAACTGCAAGGTAACTTTTCAAGCCATCACCTTAAACTAAATTTAGCCTAATTCATCTATGAAGATTTCTTCTAATGTGTTATTTACCTTTACCTTTTTATTTGATATTTAAATATGTAAATGTAATTTGCTCTTAAATGATTTTCAAAAATTTAATCCTATATCATATGCTCTAACTTTCATTAATTTCGGTGCGGTCATTTATTTATTATTTGAATTTATATGTCTATTTTAGTTATTAATTTGCCAATCTCAAACAATCTGATGAGTTGAATTCCTAAAAGATTTTCTTTCTTTTAAGTAAACCTTCATGCATCAAGGTTATTAACGTCCCCTAAAAATATAATGTGTTATTAATTAACATACTCACCAGATTGTTTTTCGAATCAACATTTTATTTATGATAAAAAAATATTTGTTTAACTCTGGATTTTCTACCCAGGAAAAATCCAGAACTCAAGCTAATTAATGCTCTGAAACATTTATTTTATAATTGTTTATTAAATTCTGAAAGGGTGACTTATAATTTGTTTTCTATATAACTGCTAATCTTACTTCATTTTTCATACTCTTAAAATATCAAATACAGTCTATTTAAACATTCCCATTATAATAAAATCAACAAAGGTGAGATTGATTTATTTAAAAATAGCAGAAAAGGGATGGGGATAAATCTTAATGTTTCTTTTACTAGGTAAAATCTTAACATATATTTTATTAAATGAAATATTCTCTCATATATATTATAACTGCATAGTATATTATTTGTCTAAATTATAGTATTCAAACAAGGGTCATTTATTTTAAAGCAGTAAAACTTATTCATTATCATTAGTGACATTTATCATTACTGCATTACTGACATTCGGCCTATCTTCTTATATATATATATATTACATGCTTCTAGTCTTCTAATATGGGGGTTACGACAAGATCGAACTCATAGATTTCTCATTGTATCCACTTATTCTGTATAAAATGCCTCTGGCGGGCCTCTGGTGGTAATCCTGTAAGTTTGTCACATGCTATGCACATCCACTTTATTTATATAAAAAAACCTCTGGCAGTGATTCCCTAATTCTGGAAGACGCTATGCACATCCACTTTGTCTTTCGTCCAGAAGCACGGCGTTTCCTGTTATTTCTTGGTTATAATGTCAGCACCACAAACTTCTTCGTATATTATTATTTCTTTTGCTTCATGACCCAGTTTTAATGCTATAATATTAAAATTGTGCTCTGCTTAAAATATATATAAATGCCAACTATTACTAGTTTTATTAATTAAATTTATTTCAGTCTTATACAATCCCACCATCGTAACTTATTTCAGTATTTAAGAGTATCTATTTGCTTTGGGGAAAATAAAGTGTTCTTACCAGCACTAATTAACAGAAGTTTCATTAAATATTTTGTCATAGAATCAAATATCATTTTCAAATATGTTTTCAAATGTATTTTATTTATTTTCACAACCTCAATGGCGTAAAAATAGTTTGTATTATATCTGTAATGAATCTCAGAATGCTCCTCGAAGTAATAATGTTAGTCACCATGTTTCAGAACCGTAAATCAAAGTGTTAATGGCAATATTATGTAACTTCTTTCTAATAATTGATTGGCATTTTAATATTTGACCCACCAAAGATGTGTGCTTATTTATAATATATCATTTAGCTATAAAGAGCATATGAGAAATAATAGTGTGAATGACACTATGTAATCATCTACTGCTTGCTCATTCATGCACACACTAATGTATATAATTAGGTCATTATGTAAGTAAGTTGTCTTTACATTAAAGTATACTTTTATTGTCTAACTTATTTGAGTAGTTCGAATTCCTCTTTAAACCACTTTCACATATTACAGTCATGCTTATATATATTTTAGTTCCGTCATAGTGTACCGGTCAAAACATGTTTATCCATTTAACATGAGCTGGAACTCACAAAATGTACTTCAAACTCAGTCAAGCCCAAGATTTAGATCAGTGACCAGCCTGAATTCGAACCCACTTTTTAAGCCCCAGATATAACATCTAATGAATAACATAGTAGTGATGGCCCATGAGAATTAATCTTAATCCGGTCGACTAGCAGAGCTGAGCAAAACAATGAGACATCTATTAACTATGACTATATTAAAATAATAGATAAGCATGGCTATAATATGTGGAAGTGGGGGAAAAGAAGGAATTCAAACTACTCAAATAAGTTAGACAATAAGATATATTTTAATATACTGACAAATTATTATACATTTATACATTAAGTACATTAGTATGTGTGTGAATGAGCAAGCGGTAGATAATTACATAGTGTCATTCATGCTATTATTTCTCATATGCTCTTTATTAGCTAAATAATATATTACAAATAAACACACATCTTTGGTGGGTCTAATATTAAAATGCCAATCGAACATTAGAAAGAATTATGATAATACTGCCATTAACACTTTAATTTACGGTTCAAAAAAATGGTGACTAACATATATTTTTGTAGGAGCATTCCAAAATTCATTATACATATGATATAAACTACTTTCACACCATTGAGGTCATGAAAATAAACAAAATACATTTGAAAACATTTGATTATATTTGAATTTATGACAAAATATTTAATGAAAAATTATTTTAACAATAGTAAGATGAACAATTTATTTTTCCCAAGGCATATACTCTTAAATAGATAGATAAATATGTTGCGATGGTGAAATTGTATGATAAGATTGAAATAACATTAGTAATTAATGTAGCTATTAATATTTGGCATTGATATATATTTTGAGAAGAGCACATTTTAATATTAGAGCATTAAAACTGGGTCATGAAGCAAAAGAAATACTAATACAAATACGTTTGTGGTGCTGACATAATAGCCTAAAATAACTAAAAGGAAAAGGTCGTGCTTCTGGATAAAAAAAAAAAAAACCTCACACCCTTTTCTTGGATAGTGCTTAGAGAAAAGTAGATAGGCATGGCATGGCCCAGACTTTTGCTGGTATAACCGACGTGAGAAGCCTTTTTATCTACGAAGTGAATATGCATAGCATGTGCCAAACTTACAGGATCACTTCCAGAGGCATTTTATACTAAATAAATATGATTCTGAATAACTCACCTATCTACAGAATGAGATATGAGAAGAAATCTATGGGTTCGAACTTGTCGCAACCCCCAGATTAGAAGACTAGAAGCATGTAGTATATATACGAAGATATGCTAAATGCCAGGAACGCAGTACGAATGAATGTCTCTAACAACATTGAATAAGATTTACTGCTTTTAAAATAAATGACCCAAGTTTGAATACCACAATTTAGACAAATAATATGCTATGCAGTTATATATATATATATATATATATATATATATATATATATATATATATATAGAGAGAGATAGAGAGAGAGAGAGAGAGATTTTACTTAGTAACTAAAATAGTAAAGTATTAAAATTTCCCAAATATGTTAAGATTTTATTTAATAAAGGAAACATTAAGATTCCTTCCCCCATTCCTTTTTCTGCTATTTAAAATAAAACAATCCCATCTTAGTTGATTTTACAATAACTGAAATATTTAAATACAAGATTTAAAATTTTAAGAGTATGAAAAATGAAGTAAGATTAGCAGTTATATAGAAAACAAATTATAAATCACCCTTTCAGAATTTAATAAATAATTATAAAATCATTGTTTCAGAGCGTTAATTAGCTTGAGTTCTGGATTTTCCCTGGTAGAAAATCCAGAGTTAAACAAATATATATATTATATTAAAACATAAATAGAATGTTGGCTCATAAAACAATCTGGCGAGTGTATTAATTAACAATACATTATATTTTAAGTGAATGTTAATAAACTTGATTCATGAAAGTTTACTTAAAAGACAGAAAAGATTTATATAAATTAAGCCCACACGTTTTGTTTGAGATTGGCAAAATAATAATAATAAAAAAGCATATATATATAAAATCAAGTAATAAATAACTAACCACACCAAAATTAAAGAAAGTTAGATCATATGAGATAGATTAGATATAACGAAATCATTTAAGAGCAAATTTACATTCACAGATTTATATAAAAAGCAAAGTTAAATAATACATGAGAAATCTTGATTAGTATAATTTGAGATTAATTAATCAAGCTAGATTTAGTTTCAATGGTAGCAGTTTGGAAATAATTTACCTTGCAATTTTAAGAGTCCAATTTAGTAGTTCCATGTGCATGGCAATTGAAATGCAAGTACTTCAGTGGCAGAAAACTTCTATTAGCTTTCTAAAGTTCTTTTTAGACCTTTCTTCATTTCAGGGCAGCAGGATATTACAGTAGTGGCAGAGGCCACTGAAGAGTGGTGGAATTACTGCTACATCATTTTAAGTTTCACCTTGATGTTAACAATCATTTTCACTAGAGTAGCTAATCTCTCTTGTGATTCCAAATTCAGTCATTTTATACTTTTTCTTTTATCAGTTGTTTTTGAAAGATGCAATTTTAAGATAATGTCCAAAAATAAATTCAAATCTATTTCTAGATTAGAAATAGATTTGACATCATGTTTTATACAAAAGAAAATCTTTAATCTACTTAATCCTATTTATTTTAAGTAAAACTTTAATTAAATAAATACCTCCCTTTAATTATTTTTGGACAATTAACAACAGTCACATCTTCCATATTGGATTTTATAAAAAATATATACAGTTTAATAGAAAACAAGCAATTTAAAAAGAAAAAGCTAAAAATGACATATAATAAATATTTAAAAACATCAATATTTTGTTAGTAAGTTTTGCTCCTATATATATATATATATATATATATATATATATATATATATATATTTGAGCTGCATCTATAATACTTTAATAAAAAAGAACTAATAATTAATAAAAAGAATTAATAATCTGAAACATTAAATTTTATAATTTAGGAGCGCATCTCAAATATATACATGAAATATATATACACAACAAAAGGAGTGGGAAGGGATATAGGGGTTTGAATACGGATTAGTGGGTAGAAACATGAAGCACAATCTTAAGCTAAGATTTACTGCTTCAATAGTAATAGATGTCTCATTGTCTTCTCTGGTTCCTAGTTGGCCGGAATTAAAATTAATTCTCATGGGCCATCATTGTTATGTTATCCATTATGTGTTTGATCTGGGGCTTAGAGAGTGGGTTCGAATTCAGGCTGGTCCTTGATCTAAATTTCAGGTTTGACTGGGTTTGAAGTACATTTTGTGAGTTACAGCTCATGTTAGATGGATAAACATGTTTTGACCAGTACAGTATATTTCTTTTCATAGAAAGTTTGCTACATTTGCTAGGTAATTGGAGGTAAAGGAATTTAGATGATATAGTGTGAGTTATGTCATGTATGCCAGGATGGCAAGATTCAGCCATAGACTCCAATTTCATTGTAAATTAATTAGGCTAAATTTATTTTCTTTATTTGACTCATCAAAAATCATTTTTGCAGGGTTATCAGATTGCAACCTATCCCTATAATACAACTATGTGGGTTCCATCATATAAATCCCACTAAGCATCCCTGTTTGCATTTGAAAGGCTGTTGGCACTCTGATTTATAGAAAGTGACCCAAAGCCCATGTGATATAGTTTTTAGACCATGATTGTGTTTGCCCAACAAATATTCTCCTCCTCTTCATTGTTAAATATTCTTTGAGGGTTGATTATTTTCCATTATATAAATGTTTAAAGTTTTTATTTTATTTTTGTTCATTCACTTTCTGAGGATGGAGTCTGTGTAATATTTATGTATATTTTATGCATTAGTCCAAATAGGCCCGTTGGTGATGGTGTGGCTCTGCTAATATGGTGAACCATGATTGATAAAATGTTTGAATATGCAATCCAGATCTGCACTGAATTCATTTCAATCTTACTCAATTTATTTAGATATATATAAATTTCTGAAAACAACTATTAAGGTGTTCTAGAGGGTAATAATATTCTAATAGTATGTTCAGTGAATATTAATTTTTTTATTATTGAAATCAATATCAATTTTAGTGACAAGTGAAGCATAGTCTGAAAAAGATTCATTTTCAATTTGAAGAACAATAAGGATATGAATTGATCAGGAAATTAAACATGGAATCAATTAGTAAAAAATGTCTTTCATTTTCCATTATTAGAGGAAATGGAACCACTAGGGCAAAAAGCCTTCCCTACTCATTAGTGGGAAGAAAACGTAATAACTTTTTAACAAATTTTCCGTATGATAAATTAAAATCACCCATAAGTATGCATGGGTAGGGAGAGAAATCAATCATGAAATTTAATGTAAGGATTACATCTAGCACCATTGCTTTTTTGTTACAATGAAATAATAGTAATAGTGTTCATCAATATATCGAATTTTAAAAAATCCAAAAGGGCTATGTTTATCTATAATAATCTCCATACCAACAGAAGAGGAGTTGGAAGATTTAGAGAGCTTCAAAACCTTTATTTATATAAAAAAAAAATTATCAAAAATGAACCATTATATATTTTGATTTTCAGAAGACCTGTTTGACAATATTGTATTATTGTTTCAGTTGATAAATTCTATTGCTCCAGGTAAGATAGCTCATGTTTATAAGATTCTATTTATAATTTTATTCACCTCTATTTTCAAACCTACCATGTCTTAAAATAAAACCATCAAAATAGTGAGTTTTTCGTTTTAAGAATACATTCTCTTAGCAACAAGTTCTAGACCATTATCTTCTATTTATCTATTGTTTTAGATTGACTTACATGCTCAATTATGTTATACTTGCTATAAAAGGAGAATATATGATTTCACTTAAACTATTCAAGAATGACCCACTTACCTCTTCAACAAAAAATTCTTCGTCATCACGAATTGTAGAGACAGTGTCTTCATAACTGATATTGGTTTTATCTTTTTATGCAAAGTATGTCATACCATTGACTCCTAAATCAGTGCTCTCAGCTTTTGCCTGACCTTTATTGTCTCTTTCCTGATGTTGACACATTGATACATTTGAATTTGTTTTTATCAGCATAAATTATAAAAAAATTTCCATTATCTCTGGAGTTATTTTGTTTAAAATATTAATTTGGGATTTGGAATTATCATTTACAGATTTAATTCTCTTATTGACAGAAATGAGACTGTTAGCATTTTGGGAGATTTTGTTTATGTAATTCCAATTCATCATTAAATGGGTGAGTTGATCTGACAGCTTTTTTAGTTCTGTTGTTTGTTCTGTATGAGATATGTTTTAATGCATTTTCAGACAAGCCATTATTTATATTTGGACATTAATGTAATGGTATTACCTTTATTTTATATTGGGTAGAGAGAATTTTAGGATAAACATTGATTAGATGACCACATTCTTTGTAATGATGACACTGGGGCTTTATTCCTTTAATCATCAAACCAATGTTGCTTTCTGTTTTTGTTACTTGAGAGGAAATGTCTTTTGGTTCTACATTTTTATGTAGCTTAATTCTAAAATAGAAAGTGTTTCTGTATATTGGTGATGGTCTATTTGGTAGCAGGTTTGGCTGAAATTGAAGACATACCCCAAATGACTCCTAACAAAGTTGTCCATTTTATATTTTATGTAGGCTTTCTTCAGTGTACCATTTATAATATTGTGTCTATTCAGATTAACTACTACTAATGCATAGTGATCCAAAATCTTGATTTCATTCTAAAAACCATCTCTAATTTTTTGTGTTTTAACTTCCAGAACAATGTGGCTAGGATTTGGATGATTAGCTATACAATGAATCATTTCTCACAAGTTTTTGGCTGTAAGTAGATTAAATAATATTTCTTTCAGAAATCTAAATAGGCAAAAAAAAAAATCTGTAATGGCAATATTTATTAATTTTTGAGTGAAGAGATGGTTGAATGAATTATATAATTATTTTAGTATCATTTCATTAAAGGCTTCAGAGATTTTTTTTTAATGAATCATCATTCCATGGCTCTTTTGACTTTTGTAATCCATAATCCGATGTTTCTGTGAACAAATTCAATTTGATCAGATTATTTGCTATGGATCGTAGGAATCTTTGTACATTTTTGGTTTTGCTCCTATTATTGCCTTTGTTACCTACTTTATATGTTTTTTGCTATTTTTTTTTCTATTTGAGCATATATGTACATTTTAGTACTTGTACCATCAATCATGGTTGCCATTTTGTAGCCACTTTGATGTTACTTCACTGGTAAGTAGAAGGAATCATTGCTAATCTAGGGAAGTTTTTTTTTTATTTCAAAATTGTATATTTTATGTTTAATAAATTAACTATAAATTTATATTTCACATAATCTTATTTCACAATGAGAACAAAAAACCACTCAATGATATCAATTGACTTAAATACTATGAAAGCAGCATGACCTATATTTTACATCTTTTTATAATATGATGTAATTATTTATTGTCTGGAATTAATAATATGACATGACTAGTATTTCCCATGCTTACCTTACCCATTTATAGCATTAGAAACTCTTCTTAATGTAATGCCACACAATGTAATCCATACTAATTAATGGATGATTAGACCATTTCTGTATAAAATTCCTAATTACTGCCTACTCAATCAATGTCACTGACTATTTTTTTTGCTTGCGGCTTTTATTATTCTTGTTGTTTGTATCTGATATCACTGCACTTACATGAAAGCCACAAGCTAGAAACTAGTCTTGGAATACTGAATGTGTAAGAAAGAGATAGGAATTTATTCAGAAACCTTCTGATATCCATTGATTACTATGACTTGCCCTAGTTGGCAATAGGATATTGGGAGTTTAGAAATAGTGGTCCTATGATGTTTTCATGATTTGATACCAACTCTGCCTAAAGGAGGATGGTCACTATAGTTATAAAAATAAATCAAGAACATCAAAATATATATATGATGGGCTTATATTTATATGGTTATACAAGCAGATTAGTTTTGTTTGAAAATGTTATTGTGTATTTATTTGGAATCATTGCATTATAGTTAATTAAAATAAAAGGGGCTGCTAGGGGTTTGCAAAAATTCTAATATATATGTGGAATGCTTTTAGATTCAAGGCTCTTCATGGATAAAAGCTACAAGCTAAAATCTATTCTGTGGATTTTGGATGAAAAGGTACTAGATAAGGATTTTATGTAGAAACACTCTGGCATCCATTGATTACTATGGTTTGCACTGGGTCGCATCACTGTATGGAGAATTTGCTTATGTTATAAACTAATAATTTATTTTCCATGATCAATAACACTTTATTAGTGGTTTAAATTTAACTTCTTGCTAAGCTGATTTTAATAATGATCTGACATGAAATTTATCTAACATTTATGGTATAGAATCCATTACTGTCTATCCTTATAAGTGAATCTGACAAAAATGAAAAGAATAAATGAAAATGGCACTATTTAGATCTAAACATTTAATGATTAAACCTGTTGAAATAGATTATAAAAATACATTTAAATATATTTTTATTTAAAGTTATTTTCCAACTGCTATTCAAAATAAATTTGACAATAGATTAAAAATCTTTCATTCAAAAAAATAAAAATGAAAACCAAGATAATTCTAACTAGTTACAACTTAATTATATTAAATTATTTGTTCTGAAATTGAAAGAATAGACATTTTTTTAAAAAAAAAAATTTAACATTAAAAAAGTATTATTTTCATCAAACTTTACTGGATTTAATAATAAAGAAATAACACATAATTTCTATAATTTATAACTATATAAAAATTTAACAAAATTTGCTAACCTTTGATTAAAATATGTATTTCTAATAGAAATTTATTTATTTATTTTGGAAAGTGAAAATTACAAGATTAAAACTAATATAAAGGTGGTCATACAAAGTCTTTTTTTTTGTTTTTATATGTATTTCCTTTGGTTAGTTTGTTATATATATATATATATATTGTAACCAGTTGGATTTCATGACACTCAATAATATAGTGTGCATTCACAAATATATATATATTGTGACAGTCAGTCTTAAATGACTGCCACAAAGATGGCTGCAAACATAGTTGCAGCCCAAACAAATGTACATATTATAAAAAAAGGAGTGGTCCGTGCAGATATATTTTCTCTGTTGCTTGCACACACAATATATTGTAAATAAATATGACGAATGGTGATAATATGCTTATAAATAAACAAATGCGGACACCACATATAAATATGCATTTTGCTGTTAATAAATGCTATATATTTTTTTTTATTTGTGATGTGAATAAATATGGCAGGGGATTAGAGAAATTATTGTGAGAAACTGAAATGTATTTGCAAGTAACCCAAGAGTAAACATGTTTTATTTTGATTTTATTTTAGATTCTCAAATGTTGTATTTTTTTTTCTGTTGCTTGTTGAATATTCTTTTTGGAAAACTTAAAAACATTTTTTTATGTGACAACAAGTATACAGTTTAAGTTTTATAATTTTTTTTTTAGAACTTAATATTCATGACTGCAGGCAAGCCAATGACCTCTTTCTTTTATTGTATAATGTTTTTGGAAAAAAAATGTAGAAATTGTATCAGTGGTCATTTGGCTTGACACCTACTCAAAATTATTTAATTAAATAAATGTGATTTTATTTTATTGTTTAAAGAAATCAAGGGACTGGAATTTAAATGGTCTGTTAAATACTGAAATTAATTAAAAGATAAAGTTATTGTAAGGCAAATTTGTTTTCCAAGCAGATAGCTAAAATTAAATCCATTGTTTGGACTTAAGTAATTAATAACAGGGATTAATAATTTAATTAAAAACAGAAATGTAAAAGCAATAACGTGTGGAGGGGGTGAGAGAATACACCCTGTAATTGGGGGATATATAAAGGCTGGTCAGGTGAAATTGATGATGAGTTGGCTGGGTTATATTCATTCACTCTCACGGGCACTCTTACCCATTCTCTCATAGTTAGCAATATAGTTTTCGGTGTGAACGGATGGAAAAGCAGAATTATGAATGTAAAAAAATATTTTTTTGGAATGCTGAACAAGTGGAGGAGTTATTAATAGCTGAACATATTTTAAAAGGTGCAGACCAAGAAATATGAGACTTGTGGACTAAGAAAGAAAAATACAATTGAAATTATTATTATCAGATACATTTCCTAATAAGTATTAAGTGAAGGGAGAAAGAATACTGCCCAATTAAACAAAAGAAAGTGAAATTTAAGCTAATGTTTTATATCGCTAAGGGAATAGAATCAAGATTTATTCATGATACAGCAATGGACATAGAGTAGAAGACCAAGTTTGGTACATTCGCACCACTCGAAGACCTACATAGCCATCCAGTGATGTGACTTTCTATTTCTTAAAGTGTAGCTGCTATGGACAATTTGCTAACTTCCATTGAAGCCCTGTTAAGTAATCACCTGCACAGCAGATATATATCGCCCTCAAAATCTTAGCCCGGAGAAGAACGGGAAGTATTATTTATGTTTTATATCTCTTTTTTTGTCTTATTATTAGAAATTCATTATTTTATTAATATTGCTATTATTAAATGAACCAATGAATTGCGTAATTCAATTATAAATATTTCTTTTGTAATTTTAACATAAAGGTACACGTAATTCATTGGAGTATCGGAAATATTTCAAAATAGTTAAATAGAAATAATTGGGTGGTTTGGTCATTGGATGTATGTGTTTCACCTTGTAATAATAGTAAATTTATTCCATCCGCTACATGCAGGATAGCTTTCATAAGGAATAAAAGTGTGTTAGAAAGTGTTGCAAATAATTATTATTGTCCACCACGCGCAGGACTACTATTATGGAACTTTTAAGATTCAAATTGTAGTTTAGCACGAGTTTGTTCCCCTAGTAAATTTATTCCTTCCGCTATGTGCAGGATTGTTTCCATAAGGAATAAAAGTGTGTTAGAAAGTTTTCCAAATAATTATTATTGTCCGCCACGTGCAGGACTCCTATTATGAAACATTTAAGATTCAAATATCATTAACTCATGGCTAAATCATTATTTTAACTTAAACAAAGTTATAGATCACCACAAGTAGAAGAGTGAGTGTCATTTTTTTTATTATGAAACACATGCATGCCATGGCCAATACACACTGTTTTCGTATAAGTAATTTATTCCAAGTTTCTAAGTTTAAAGTGTAAGCAGGGGAGAATTTCAGACCATTCCTTTCCCAGTTATGAAACTATTTAAAATTTATTTATACGCTTACATTTTAATTAATATCGTTTATGTGTGTGTTTATTCTATTCTTTATTGTGTAAATATTTATATAATCATAGAGGGCTTAATAAATTTAACATCTAATTTTAAAGTATGGTGTTGTGCTGTGTATTTGATAATGATATTATTGTTTGACCTTTTTTGTTAACAAAGCAACAAACCACCATCCCGAGATCATGAGTTGCTTGAGCTAGTCAGGGGTTAAACTTACTGGGATCGGGAATCATTCATTAGGCATTCACTTTTCTATTGATTTTATATATAAAAAAAGAAAATATAAGAGATTATAACTCTTTATTAATTACATCATCATATCCCTTAAGCAGGGGAGCTATCTCTTTCTTAAGGTGGTGTGCAAAGGTTGCAGTAAACGAACCTTTCAAAGGTATGATTATAGTAATGTATATTTTGGATGCCTTTGAATATTTCTTAATTGCTGCTCGATGTTAGAAAACACATGTCATGTTCAATGCGTATAGAGATGCAGGCAGCGACCATTACAATATATATATATATATATATATATATATATATATATATATAAAGTTGAAAGGAAAATTAGATATAAATACAGACAAAAAATTTTGAAGATATTTTTCAATCTTCCTTGAATAAAATAAAATCATAATAAATAAAAGGTTAAATAACTCTGAATTTAAAAGAAAATTTTATTATAAATTAAACATTTAAAAAGGTCTAAATAATTTTTTATTATTATTCTGATTTTGAAATTTAAAAACAAGCCAGGATTATTTTTGAAACCTTTTAATTAAAACTTGTAAAAAATATCTATTTTTTAATTAATGCTTGTATGCATTTTTCTACCTAAGTAAAAACATGTAGATCACACCTTTGGTAAAATTTCAAATTTGCTTTTGAAAGGATTAGTGATCTTATTAAAAAAATAAGAAAAACACACTGTTTTTAATTAAATATCTTTTTATCACCCCATTCCAAGTCTATAAAAGAGTTGGATAAAAATATTATTTTAATCTGGATAGTAGTTTTTGTAAAAAGAGATGAATAATATGGTTTGGCTAATATTTTGTAAGAGTTAGCTGTAGTTTGTTGGTAACTGTAGAGTTGGCTTTAATATTTTTGAACAGTAGGCCAAATTGGTCAGGGCAAATCAGATTTTAATAGTTTGCTGTAATTGATAGTAAACAACTGGCCAGGAAGAAATAATTAGCAGAGATAGTTTCCAGATCTATACAGATAGCTAACATGAAGATTAAGCTGAAGTCAAACAGAAGGAAAAAACTACTGCTGGAGTTTGGAACTTAGAAGGAAGATTTACTTCTCTGACTCTAAAGTTTTAAATGTGGACAAAACAGCTTGTTGGCCTGAAGAAAACCTTAGCCTCTTCAAAACTAATAGAGTGATCTTTATCTATTTTATGGATATATAAATCAGAACTGAGATATTTATTTCTAATCCACTTTTATTTACCTTTAACCCTTTTATTTAAGCTCAAACTACTCTGACCTCTATATTATTTTGTACAAAAACAAGATATAATATACATTACTCCAGGAATAGTCTTTCTACTTAAAAATTCCTTTGTATTATTTAATAAGTAATATCTCTTTTCCAAGTAATTTTCTTATTTCTAAACAAAATGTTATTTTTACATACAATTTTGTAAGACAACATAAAAGTCAATCAAAATCATACTTTTACATGATCACAAATACTATTACTATTAAATAAAAGGTACTTGCAGATAATTTAACCAATGACGTATTACCCTGAAGGCATATCAGTCTAATCTTGCGATTTTTAAGATAACATCTCTAAGTGATCTGCAGACACATTTAGTCACTAAAATGTGTCCGCAGATCACGTGAACATGGTACATTAAAAATCGCAAGATTAGACTGATATACCTTCAGAGTAATATGTCATCGGTTGATCATGTTATAAAAAACAAAAAATAGACAAAAATATGATGCAGGTCACGTGATAAAAATAAAAAAATATGGCAAAAATATAAAAATTTTAAAAAAATTTACATATTAAAGAAACAAAAAAAAAGGGTGATACGGTCACGTGGTTTTTTACATGGCTTCTTGGCAGGCAGAAAACAAACACCACCATGTTTCTTGGTCCTGAAAACAAAAATACAAACTTAAAGAAAATACAAAATAACAAAAAATTATTGAAAATTTACATGCATGAAATACAAAATAAGGTCAATACAAAATATAAAAATAAAAAATTATTGAAAATTTACATGCATGAAATACAAAATAAGGTCAATACAAAATATAAAAACAAAAAATTATTGAAAATTTACATGCATGAAATACAAAATAAGGTCAATACAAAATATAAAAACATACTATA
The DNA here is from genome assembly GCA_028023455.1 of Epiperipatus broadwayi. Lineage (NCBI taxonomy): Eukaryota > Metazoa > Onychophora > Udeonychophora > Euonychophora > Peripatidae > Epiperipatus > Epiperipatus broadwayi. Next base: position 1,546,176 of record JAQFVV010000177.1, on the reverse strand, counting down.
TATTGCTAATTTGAGTTAAAAAATTATTGAAAATTATTTATGTAATTAAGTGGAAGTTTGATAAGTGTAGAAATATTAACAAAAATTTTTTGTAAATTTAATAAAAAACAGATAAAAACACTTTACCCAAATTAATGGCGATGTTGTATAAAACATGTCATCACATGCCGTAGTTTTACATACATTTGGTAATTTTAAAAACGTACTGTATATTGCTAATTTGAGTTAAAAAATTATTGAAAATTATTTACAAATTAAACGTAATTAAGTGGAAGTTTGATAAGTGTAGAAATATTAACAAAAATTTTTTGTAAATTTAAAAAAAAAAAACAGATAAAAAACACTTTACCCGAATTAATGCGAATCTGGCATTAATGGCGATCTTGTATAAAATGTGTCATCACATGCTGTAGTTTTACATAATTTGGTAATTTTAAAAACATACTGTATATTGCTAATTTGAGTTAAAAAATTATTGAAAATTATTTACGTAATTAAGTGGAAGTTTGATAAGTGTAGAAATATTAACAAAAATTTTTTGTAAATTTAATAAAAAACAGATAAAAAACACTTTACCCGAATTAATGGCGATGTTGTATAAAACATGTCATCACATGCCGTAGTTTTACATACATTTGGTAATTTTAAAAACATACTGTATATTGCTAATTTGAGTTAAAAAATTATTGAAAATTATTTACAAATTAAACGTAATTAAGTGGAAGTTTGATAAGTGTAGAAATATTAACAAAAAATTTTTGTAAATTTAAAAAAAAAAAAAGATAAAAAACACTTTACCCGAATTAATGCAAATCTGGCATTAATGGTGATCTTGTATAAAATGTGTCATCACATGCTGTAGTTTTACATAATTTGGTAATTTTAAAAACATACTGTATATTGCTAATTTGAGTTAAAAAATTATTGAAAATTATTTACGTAATTAAGTGGAAGTTTGATAAGTGTAGAAATATTAACAAAAATTTTTTGTAAATTTAATAAAAAACAGATAAAAAACACTTTACCCGAATTAATGGCGATGTTGTATAAAACATGTCATCACATGCCATAGTTTTACATACATTTGGTAATTTTAAAAACATACTGTATATTGCTAATTTGAGTTAAAAAATTATTGAAAATTATTTACAAATTAAACGTAATTAAGTGGAAGTTTGATAAGTGTAGAAATATTAACAAAAAATTTTTGTAAATTTAAAAAAAAAAAATTAATGCGAATCTAGCATTAATGGCGATCTTGTATAAAATGTGTCATTACATGCTATAGTTTTACATACATTTTGGTAATTTTAAAAATGTATTGTATATTGCTAATTTGATTTAAAAAATTATTAATGCGAATATGGTATTAATGGTGACCTTACTTTTACATGCATTTGGATTACTTATTGTCTATATTCAATAATTAATTATGAAATTATAATTATTAGAAAAAAAATTAAAATTTCTTACAAATAGCATTCACTGTGGAGGACTGAATTGGGATATATGTTCCAAAATCGCAGCAAAAGGATCAGCTTTATATGACTGCCTCCACATAAACTTGCTCAAATATGAGTCCAGGTGCTGACGTGCTGTCCCTCTGTGTTTTTTATTACACCATTTGACCAAACCCCACAACCTTTCAACATTTTGTGTATGTATGCCAGTTGTGGGGTCTACAAAGTTGTATGTGTGATTAACACAATGGTGGGGTCATATCCAGCCTCAGATAACTCTTTGCTCTTATATCCCTTCCAGCAATTGCTATAGATAGTCGAGCCTTCGTGTACATTTTGCAAAATTTCTTGCATGAGAGTAGACACACTTCTATCTCGAATGGCTACAATAAAACATTTGTCAGGCTCTCTGCATATGCCACCAAATAACCATTGCTGTGGTAGGACTCTTCCGGCATTGTTCTTTCGTTTTGTGAAGAGGCTTTTGTTGATTTCCACGATTGTGTTGGGACCTCTGATTTTCCGCCTTTCATTTCTTAACAATCTCCAGGTACAAACTTCATGGAGGTAGTTGTTCCAATTGATAACAGTTTTGTCCAAAATATTCAATTCCTCCGCACAAAATGTTATGGATGTTAATTGTTTGGACCAACTGTAGATGAAACGTATAGCGGTCACAAAAGTCATTTTGTAGCCAACGAACCATGTGCCTTTTCTCTTTGCGATTTGGGATAGACAATCTTTCAAGTTGCATTACCATTGTTTCACTGAATTGGGTCCCGAATTGTGAACATACTTTTTCATTTCATTACCATTTTGACACAATTTTCTTTTGGGGAGAAGTCCACAGTCTTGTAAGAAGATGATTGCTTCTTCCTCCATAGTTGGTAAATTAAATAAGGTTGTTGTAGCTTCAGCCATCATAAACGCAAATAACGCAAATATCTCAAAGTAGAAGAGCTCAAAAAAGTCATTGTGATGCTGTGGATAGCAAAATCACAATAGACAGAAAAATGAAAAAAATTTCCCAAACCTCTCTCCGAATTTTATATCTCGTGGGTAAAAAAAAAATGACTCTCTGATGGATTAATCATGCCAGTCACTTGGTTGCCATGGCAATGTTGTCATGCAAAAAACGTCGATATCTACCGGAAGGAAAATCGGCAAGTCAAATATGTCATCGGTTGAATTATCCGTAAGTACCAAATAGAATACTGATAACAAATTTATCAGAGCATCCAACACTTAAACAATCTTTATAAATTTGACCTTTTTAAAACAAAGCTACCTCATAAGCATTATTTAATCACTTATTTTTATAACAATAATTTCTTAAAGTAGCTAGTTTATGAGATAATACAGATGTTAGTTATCAGGTTGAATAATAGATCTTAACTGATTACTTTTAACATTATGACTACATGTAAACAATTATTCTTTACATTTCTAATCACCAATAAATCTAATTATTTTAATTTAACAAAATCTAACCCAATCACCTTCTTTTTACAACATATTTTATAGCAGGACCAAAACAATTAAACTCATTTACCAAATCTTTCAATTTATCATTTTTAACTACAAGAAAACAATCAACTTATCTAACAAATAATCTTAATTATAAACAATACTTCTTAATAATAATTTCCTCTTCCAAATAATTAATATAAACAAAACAAATTAAAGGAGAAATAATGTAACCTATTATCCCCCTTCCTTAGTCTTATAAAAAATATCATTATAAGTAAAATACATATAATCCTCCCATACTAAAAGAAAATCTTTAATAACTTGAATCTTATTCGTTGATGAAGATCCATGATTAAGCAACACAGACATAAGAATACCAATACTGCTTAATCCATTAACAGATAAATACATATTCTCAATATTCAAACTACAAAAAACCCAATTACTTTCCATTTTAAAAGTATCAATCTTATCGAAAGTCTCAAAAGAAAAGAAACTGTATAATAACCAAAAATTAATAAATTGTTTTAAAAAATTAAAAAACCTAGAAATACCTTCCATAACAATACTTGTAAAGTGAAAAATATTTTTTTAAAAAGCCATCATTGTAAGACTTCATATTCATAAACATCTTAGCTGATATGAATCCATTAGGATATACTCTATTAACAGACATAGAAAAAGACAACTTGTGAGATGGATGGATGAATTAATGAAGTGTGCTGGAGTGATGTGGAGAAGAAAATCCAGAGGTTGGGGAAGATGGATTGAAGTTTTAGAAACCTTCATCCTGCAGTGGATTGATAACGTTTGAAAATGATGATGATTATTTTTTTTTTTAATTTATTGTTTTCATAATATCTATTAACCTTCTTTTAGTCACATTACCAGTATCTGTTTCTAAGAACATTTATTTACCATTATTTAATTGTTTATCTATTTTCTCCCTAAACTTATTTCCTAAACCTAATGATAAACTGGAAAGATATGTCTTCATGAAAAATGACAATATCATTAGCAGTTGAACTATTCTTAAGACATGTAACCTACACAGGATTAATAATACATTTTTCTTTTCTTTTTTTAACTTTTGTTTAAAACCAATTGAATCTCAACTTTCTGCTCATCACTCACATTACTATTTTCAATAGACAAAATTGTATCAAAAAGTATATTTTTAATGATAAGTTAAAAAAATAGAACTTTTACCAAGAATTTCTAATTCTGTATCATTTAACATAATATCGGAAAGACTAACAACTTTATTAATAGAAACATTTCTCATAACTATCCTATCACTAAAATAAACTTGATTCATTTTACCAACAACCATTTTAATTTTCTTTCATACGTCCTACAATAGAAATTTGACCTATTTATTCTAAATTGCCTTATAAAAAAATTTAAAGTAGAATAATTAAAATCTTTTCTTTTGTTTTATCACCTGACTCAATTCATTAGAGTGTTTTATTAAAATTCTATATTCAAGAATCTAAGGATCCAGGTTGCATTCCCATGCTAGTGTTGTCACTTGTCAGGCTAGCATTCCCTGAAGAAGAGAAGAGAATAATACCTTTTGAAACATTGTGAATATACCTACTTGTGAGTTGTTACTACCAGTTGATTGTATTTGGAATATTACAATAAAGTTATTTGTTTAAAGACATCCAGTCCTTATATTAGATGATTGAAATAGTCCAACATATAAATAAAACATCTATTTTATCACTTAAATAAGTATATTAATTACAAAAATAATCAGTATATTAATTAAAAAATGGATAGTAAAGCAAATAAGAGAGAAACCCCCATCTATTAACTATGACAAAAAATAAAAAATGGACAAATCACACAAAAAAATCCTATGTATAGATCACATTTTTACAAAATGGAGAATTGAAGCATATGTTTGTGGATATAATGGCTACATGGGATATTGATTGAAAAATGTCTAATTATATTTATTCTATTATAAAACAAAAAATAATAAACACTTATCAAAAATAAAGCTATTAAACTTTTTTTAAAATGGAATCAATGAGGGGGAATGATACTTTTAATAGTCTACAATGCAAATGAAAGCCTATCGTCTTTAAGAAACTGACAAGTCATACTTTTTTTTTACTTTTATATGGTTTATGGGGGGGGGGGCATGTAAACTGTTATTAAAACAAAATCAACTGGTGGTTTTATTATTTTAATATCATCCAGAATGCAAATGAAAGCATCATCTTGTTTGTGTCCATTTGTAATTTCAGGCCAGCGTTAATATATATAGTATTTGTTCAATTTAAGTAAAATTTGGGAATTGTTGACCATGTTGCAATGGCAGAATGCTGTTCAGGGAGTGGGAGTGGAGGGAGAAGAAATAACTAGAGAATGAAGGGTCATTTAAAAATTCATAACTATCTACTTTTATTTAGTGTCATAATGTGATTGTATTAAATATGTGTAAAATTTATTTTTTTTCTATTGTTAAAATTGTACATTTTTTTACTTCCAACTTGGTGTTGTTTATGGTAATTGTAACAAAGAAACAAAAAATCATAACTACCTGTTTTTATTTCATATCATAATGTATTTTTGTATACAAATTTATCATTTAAGTTTGTCAGAAGTTCCTGTATAAATGCAGGATTTATTTGATAGGATTCTAAGATTAAAAATTTATGGGCAAAATGTCAGAGATGTGAAAAAGCATAGCAGATCTAAAACATAATTATCAACAAGATTATTTTTATTTTATAAATATTAATGTAATTATTATTATTATAGTGAAAACAGGCAAAACTCCCCATACAGTAGTGCCACTCAGTGCAAGCCAGAGTAATCAATGGATGCAAGAACGTTTGTGCATAAAATCTCTATCTAGTGCCTATTCATCCAATATCCTCAGACTAGTTTTTGGCTAGTGGCCTTTGTCTTTATTAAACCACTAAACTTCGCATGATGACCATTTCTTATGCTTGCTCATAACTATTATTAAAACAGGCAAAACTCTCCATACAGTAGTGCAATTCAGTGCAAGCCAGAGTAATCAATGGATGCCAGAATATTTTGCCTAATAGGATAGTGGTGACCATGGTTATTAAAGAACCAAAGACCCCAAAATGTATGGGTACAGAACTGAGTTCAGATCTCTATGACTACATAAGCTAATGTGCCTAGAATGAAAATATTGTTGTTTTCAATTTTATTCTCATAGTTTTGTAGTTAAGTAGAGATAAAGGGTGGCTGCTGGAATGTTGCATTAGATCCTAAGGTCTAAGTGCAGTGCTCTCAGATCCAAAGCCCCCTCATTAATGAAGGCCACAAGCCAAAAACTTGTCTGAGGATATTGGATGAATAGGCACTAGATAGGAATTTTATGCACAAACCTTCTGGAAACCATTGTTTACTCTGGCTTGCACTGAGTGGCACTACTATATGGAGATTTTTGCCTGTTTTAATAACAGTTATGTGTAATCATAAGAAATGGTGTGTGATGTGATTATTATAGTGATAATGATGATGTTCTTCTACTTTTGTGACATGTTTTGCATTATTGTTTAGAAATAAAAAGCACAATGATGAAAGAAGGCCTAAAAGTTTTCTTATAGCAATTGAAGCTACAACTCAGAAATCAAATCTGAAATAAATTATTGTTTGTTTTGTAATAGAAAGATGAGAAATGAGAACATTTACATTTTTTTTCAGTTTTTGTAAGCTTATTACAACTATTTTCTAGAAATGGAAAATATTTGATCCACATACGAAATCTGGCTTTCAAATATAGTCCATAATTCGAACTGCATTACATTTTCAAAATGTATATAATAACATGGTCTCTGATAATGTGTTTATTAGTTTTTACAAAAAAAATAAGAAAACTATCATGTAATAAAAATTTACACAGCTTATAAGTTCAATGGATAAAACTCTGTTATTTGGTTGCTGACAGTTTTTTGATAAAATATTTAAAGAATATGTTTGTCTTTGGAAGCAAAACTAATAAGCCTATATAGATAAGGTTGAGTCATTTTACGTTTCCACTGATATTGGGCCAGAGCACTGAAATACGCAGGTAAAATCGTGTTTTCTATCAACCGCATTAACACAGTATTTTTTTGCTTACATTTATAACATGACATGAAAATTTACTAATAAGTATTATATTATTTTTACATTGCTTTATTTTTGAATCCCTAAAAATTATGAACCCCATCTATATCAGATAAATTTTATTTGGTCTGTCAATGAAAAAGTTTGTTCAACCCTTATCTGTGCCAAATTATTGTGTATGAAATAATTGATTACTTTAGCAGAAAATTTTTATTACGACCTGTTTCGTAAAAATATTGTACATATATAAGTATTCAGTAATTGTAATTCCTAATAAATGATCGTTTACATGAACAGTAGTCCTGCCGTACCATTTTCTTTTAAGTTCTAACAAGAGCTTTCATTAAGCAATCTATAGAAAGACAATCGGAGATCTAAAGACCATACAGGGTATATAGTAGATATTATTTGAAATGGAATGTTTTATGACTTGTATGTATCACAGGATCACCATATGTATATACGTAAATTACATTCAAAATTTCACCATGTACAATTATTTGTATATATTTACTGCATTTTGAATAATCAATCGCGATCTTTTTTTTCTTCTGTAACTGAAATAAATAAATAAATAAAAAATACAACGGAACTTCCATTAAGATTTTATCAAAATAACATTCTTTCTTTCTTGCTCCGGCAAGATTGAGTATATTGCAACTTTTAAACATGATTTCTCCATCTAGAGGACTAAATTATCACTCTAATAATAGTAAACTCATCCTGAGGGATGGAAGTAATTGTCATTTCAAATAAAATTATCTTCTAACTTTATATATATATATTTAGGATAAAAATAAAATGTTTTTAAATTATCTATTACACCGCCTACCTGTGACAAAAATTGTAAGTTCATTTAGAACATTAAAAAACAATAAAATTGTATTCATTTCAATTGTATGTATAGCATATATCCGTGCAATCATTGCATAATATATATCTTTGTATGCATATACTAGAATAAATTATACATTATGTTGGAATTAAATGCGACCTACTAGTTAAATTTTCTAGCAAATTGGGAATTACAAAGTTTTAAATTGCGTCAATTTAATTTGGACCTTTTTTTTTTTTTTTTCATATGTCATAGCACCTTTGTAACAAAAAACATTCATAATATATGGATAACATTTTAAAAAATGCAAGGGCGATGTGATGTTTCATATATAAATATATACACACAATCTTGCAAAAAAAGAAAAAGAAAAAAGATTTGGATTAATGATGCCATGCAATTGTCCGTAAATGAGAATTGTTATATTACTAATCAATTTAAATTAATGTATAAATCAGGAACAGAAATGATTTGATACTTTGTAACTTAATAAAAGTCTATCCTAATATCCGATTAATAGTAATCATATATGTATTTATTTATCATAGGAGAACGTTTCAAATATGAGGTAGAATTTGTGCCTAGTAGATTAAATTGTATTAAATTGGCATTGATAAATACTAAACAGATAGTGTGAACATATAAGAGGTTATGACCTTGACCAACTAACAAGCACTAATTCAGGGGGAAATGTGGTCTTGAGAGTCGTTAATTTATTTTATATGCCTTTTTTATGTATGCAAAATGTGAGCACACCAAATTAAAAATTTGAAGTATATATAAATAACTAAAATCTCAATCATTAATTAAACAATTTTTGATTATTCTATACTATCAATATAAGGTGCTTAAATATATATATATATATATATACAGGATGAATTATTTATTATTCATCTGAAATGATGGATTAAACTAGAAGAAATCTTCATCTCTGCAATGGATTGATAATGATTGAAAATGATAATTTAACATTTTTTTATGATCCCTAATCGTGTTATTTTGTATAGATAAATAAATCACATCACCACATCCAGTTCCTAAAATAAAGTGATAGAATTTTAGTACTCTGTTGCCATGGTGAGAGATTACTGGTATTCTATTGCTTTGCTTTGAGCATTGCTTATGTTTTCTGTGATTTAAAATGATAACTCTGTGCACTTATAGTTTAATATATATATATATATATATATATATATATATATATATATATATATATATATTGAAACAGATACACTGCTTTACATATATCTATTGAGACCCCCCTGCAATTAAAATGACATAGGTTAAATTTAAATCAGACTAGCAATATTAAAAAAAAAAGACTAATTATACTAAATTTTTTAAAGAAGAGGAAGAAATAATGAAATTTGACCACATTTAAAAATAATGATTTGATCAAATTAAAAGTAAATCAAACCTTTTAAAATGGGGGGAAAAAAGAAAAGCAAATATGTTTATATTTGCAATTAAAGAAAGTGGGAATCTTTCTTTATTAAAATTAATAAATTCAAATTAAAAATCATTTAAATAAAAATCGCTTTACTGCTTTCCAACTCATTCTATATTTCAGAAGAATAATTTGTAATACAGAATGGTGATAATTTAACAATAATTAAAAGTGTTTGTTTATCATGCCTCAGACAAGAGAAAATTAATTAAAAATTTGAAAACACCTAGCCAGATAAGTAAAAACAGTCTGATCCTGCGAAAAAGAATAGGCAATGAATTGGGGGATTAATGGCATGAACATAGATGAAAACACACAAAAACCAATTGGATCAAGCAGGCATGTAAGGTGAATCCATTCTTATAGAGAGAAAAGGTATAAATAGATTGGATAATTCAGATTAGAAGACAATTTTTGAGTGAAATGATTGTTAGATTATTATTCGATGCTTGAAAATGAGGAGACAACAGATTTTTTAAAATATTTTTATATTACAAAAAAAGTGAATTGAATCATTAAGCAGCTTCATGAAGAGTCAGTTTAACATGGGTGGTTTGCCCACTTTTTCACTCTGTCCACTATCATGAAGCCTCCAGAGCCAGTTCAAGCGTTTAGTGTCATTCAGCTTCAAGACCCCCCCCCCATTATTTAGAGAAAACAGCAATAAATTAAGACCTAAGTTAAAAGATAAGCATTAGAAAATAATGTAATTATTAATTCTATAATAGTAATAATGTTTTACCTATCAATTATTAATTCTGTAATAAGTTTACAATAGAAAATTAATGAAATAGTATGAAAATATTAATTGCATTATATGTTCAAAATTATAAATGTTCTACAAACATGGAATTTCTGATAACAAACTTATGTGTAAAAATATACATGTGTTTGATTGATTAATAAATATCTACAAACATGAAATTGTTATATATTAGAGTAATTAAATGACAATGAATTATAAATGCTTACCTGAATAATCCACATTGAATAAAGTTATAAAATCCATGTAAAAATATATGTCTATGTTAGAGTGGAATAATAAATACCTATAAACCTGGAAGTACTATGTATTAAAATAATTAAATGATGATGATTTATAATTGTTTAGATGCATATCTGAATAATCCACATCTGGATAAAGTGATAAAATTTATGTAAAAAATATGACAATGTTTAACTGAATAATAAATATCTATAAATCTGAAGGAGCTATATATTAGAATAATTAAAGGATGATGATTTATAAATGTTTAAATGCTTACCTGAATAATCTACATCTGGATAAAGTGATAAAATCTATGTAAAAATATATGTCTATGTTTGACTGAATAATAAATATCTATGAACCTGGAAGTGCTATATATTAAAATAATTAAATGATGATTATTTATAAATGTTTAGATGCATACCTGAATAAACCACATCTGAATAAAGTGATAAAACCTATGTATATGTATACTTGATAAAAGGGCTTTTTGACTTCTTCACACAAGATGAACTGAAATAAGCTTTCATTTGTTACAAATGATGAACTCTATTGGAAAGACATCAATAATTATTGTTAATAAAATTGTTATTAAAATTAATTTTAGTTATTCAGTTCTATTTTGCATCACTAATCATTCATTGCAACTTGCTCACAAGAATCTTAAGCCTCCTGAGTTATGTCTGGCATAACCAGACAATGGTAAGTAAGGTTATAATGAGATGGAACTCTAATAGGACTGTTTGGAAAACCAAACATATAAATTTCTAGTTGTTTCCAGTCTCTATGGCACAACATCCTCTAATGAGCAGGAAATATTGTTGTAGGTGGAGTGATGTCTACATTGGAGAATGTCAATCGATAGTTCCTTCCTGTAATATGTTCATCAGGAAATAAACAAATGAAGAGTGGGGTTGGTAATGTGTCCCATTACAATATATATATATATATATATATATACAGAACTTAACAGAGAAAAAAAGGGTGGGTCCTTATCACCATATGGGATTGATTAAAATATTTCACTAATCATGAACATAAAAGTGGCTGAGTTAAAATATGTGATTATTAAAATTATTTACTACATATCTATCTATCTATCTATCTATCTATCTATCTATCTATCTATCTATCTATCTATCTATCTATCTATCTATCTATCTATCTATCTATCTATCTTTATAAAAGTATATATATATATATATATATATATATATATATATATATATAATATTCAAATATAAATATATTATCTATACCAAACTTAATGTAATTAGAAAGGTCTTGAACTCAGACTTTCAAGTTCTCTACAACTATTTCACTCCATCTTATATAACTGTTTATCACATGTATATGGTCACATGTATCATTTCAATAAGATGGAGTGAATAGTTAGGGAACTTAAATGTCTGAGTTGAAGTCCCTTCTAATTACATTAAGTTTAATATATACAACATACTTATATTTGAATATTACACATTCAGCTTGTGTTCTGCCCATCCCTCTACTTTTATTTAAATTAATGTATTAAGGTTCTGTATGTGAAAGATCAGAAGGATTTAAAATCAGCATGAATATGGCAATAATATTAGCATCAACAAGGGTTTGAGTTTTCCATCATTGGATCTTCAATGATATGAATAGCTGAAAAGTTGAAGTGTGGAGAAAATTAAAGCTTATCCATTAAAATTTGAAGGTTTTTTAATCATAATATAAACTGTGCACTGATTGTATACATGTGTGGAATATGGTGATCTGGACCAATTGATGAGGGCTAGTTTAGCATGAAATACATATATTGGAGATCATTTATATTTTTATATGTGTGTGGTCATGTATATCAGTTGTATAAGATGGAGTGAATCGATGTAGAGAGCTTGAAAATATGAGTTCAATTTCTTTTCAATATATATATATATATATATATATATATATATATCCTTTATTACCAAGTTTATATTATGTATATGTTTTTTAAATTGCTCTAGTACTCTATTCTATAATCTATTTGTGAATAAATAAATAAAATGTATTTGTCTCCAAGCTTTTCTTCTACCCAATGAAAAATTTTCTGTCAATATATATATATATATAAATAATTAATTTACTATATATCTATATATATATATATATATAGTAAATTAATTATTTTTACTTGCTACAGATGTAAATGAAATATTATCTGAGTATATCTGTATATAATTTATTATAATATGTATATAATTTAATGTTTGGTCACATTGGTCAGCAACTGTTAATAATTATTATAAAATGAGTCTCTAAATACTGATGTAAAACAATAATGAATGTTATAGTAAGAGAAAAATGGAAAAATAAATATAAGAAATTATTTAGATTAATGACTTTATTAAAAAAAATTCAAGTAGAAAATATCATCGTGTTTGTTGATACAATTTGGCCCTTTCAAGATCTCAATGGTTTTTCTGATCTGACATTGTTGAGAATGTCAAATCTTGATTGTATTTTTGTATTCTTCTCACCTTTTAATAGCAAGAATGGAAATCCACTCTTACTAATGGTTCATTGAATATACATGGACACTTAAAGATTGCAACTTGATCACAGAGAATGAAATATTCATACAATGAAGTTTAAATAAACCTCCTTAAACATGAAATAAACATGTCCATGTAATGCAGACTAATAAATAGTCAATTATAACATTACAAACAGCAATACTTTTAAATTTCTACATGTATTATTCAAATAATAAGTGAAATAATGCTTAAAGCTAAAAGGGATAATTATGTAATTAGATTCCAACCAGTAACGACCTAAACAAATAGAAAAATCAGACTAATGTAGAAATAGTGAGAAGTGAACAGAGAGAAATAAATAAATAATTACTATATCAATAATGTAAAAGAATTTAATATATTGTATATATAAGTAACTAACAGACCCATTTTTTTAATTAAAAAATCAATAGAAGTTAAGAAGCAATAACAGTTTGCATGTATTATAATATTAATTAATGTCTAAAATAAAATATTTGTAATTATCATTGGATAAATATTGATAATTGCATAATACCAACCAATCATTACACTGTGTGATGATTATAAAAGTATAATTGTTATGTGCTATGCATATCTTAATGCAATACATTTACATTCATAAAATTAATTTTACTTCAAGCACTTCAATAAGCTATCATATTGAGTAATTATTTGATATAGGCTGAATCAGTAATGGTGATCACTATACATAATGTTTTTATATTTGTTAGGTAATGTTAACTGTATCATCAAATGCATAAATGAAAAGTAAATGTTTTAATATTATATTTCTAAAAAGCTAAATAATTAATACATCTTTCTACTTATGAGACAAATGACAATGGGATGATAATGGCTGAAATTTATTACTCTTGATAATGCCATGTGAGTGTCATCTACAACTTTGTTATAAGCCATAACTATTCCACAAGTAATTTATTACAATAATTATTTTCAACATTTCCTTAATGCTAGGTTATAAATTTATTACATTTTTATTTACCCTTGTCAAACTCCACTTCACTCACGACTTTGACACCATCCACCTCAAATAAATACAATAATGATTATTACTAATCATTTTCTAAGCTAGATATTTTCTCTAGCACATATATAAACTTTAAACTTCAGTTAAAGATTAATATATCTGATTTTTTTTTTAATTTTAAGCATGCATGCACATAGAGTTATTCACCTTTCTCTTTCCCATGTGCAATATTTGTATAGATATATTAAATAATCTCCATACTTCCCCATACTTTTTAAATTCATGTAAATAAAGTTACAATAAAAGACAAATGACCCCCAAGATGCATTTTGTGCTGAACAAGCACTCATCAGTTGGCTCAGGTCATTAGTTTCCATATAGATCTTTTTTATATTATATGAGGAGTATTTATCTATAGTAAATTGTTACATATTCATTTACCATTGTCAAACTCACTCCACTCACATCATTGACAACATCCACCTCAGATAAATGGTGTCAAAGTTGTAAATGAAGTGAGTTTTACAATGGTAGATGAAAATGTAACAATTTACTATAGATAAATACTCTTCATATAATAGACATATATATGAGAGATAGTGACTTGGGCCAACTGATGAGTGCTGATTCAACACAAAATGCATCTTGGGAGTCATTTGTCTTTTATTGTATCTTTAATTATATGAATTTAAAAAGAATGTTGATGTATGGAGGTTGTTTAATATATCTATAAAGATATTACCCATGGGAAAGAGAAAGGTGAATACCTCCATGTGTGTGTATGTTTAAAATTTAAAAATGTGATATATTAATCTCTAACTGAGGTTTAAAGTTTATCTCTGTGCTATAGATAATCTTTAGTTTAGAAAATGATTAATAATCATCATTATTGTATTTATCTAAGATGGATGGTGTCAAAGTTGTGAGTAGAGTGAGTTTGACAATGATAAATGAAAATATAACAATTTACTATAGATAAATACTCTTTATATAATAGAGAGATATATGGAAGATAGTGACCTGGGCAAACTGATGAGTGCTGATTCAGCATGAAATACATCTTGGGAGTCAATTGTCTTTTATTGTATTTTTATTTATATGAATTCAAAAAGAATGGGGAAGTATGGAGGTTATTTTATATATTATATATTTAGAAACTAAAGCCTGATTATCCTCCACATTTACTAATACTGAATTGGAAATGGTAATAAAAAATGCAAAAGCTTTATATCTAACAAAATTAATTAATTTATGGAATAGGGTTTGTTTTCAATAAATAAGCATTTCCTGAATCAGGTGATTGATTAAAAAAGCTGTTGGTAAATGTGAATTTTTTTTTTTCAGGAATTAAAAATACTAATTTTAAAAGTAAACTAAATTTATTATTGAGAGTTCTAATGAATCATGTATTTTTGTTCTGCCATGTGTCAATTTAAAAATATTTGTATTGAACATTTTAATATTCTTTCCAGAAAATAGTCTACCGGATGATAACAATTTTAAATATAGATTAAAATGTATTATAGATAAAGAAGATGAATTCTCTTTTTCCCACAAGTTAAACACATTTTAATCATTCTATTATATAAAAATGAATAATAATAACAAAGAAAAATTCAGAAATTAAAAACACTAAAAAAAACAATAGCTCACTTGGTTAAAGCATTTGCCTTAAATTCGATATTCTAGAATCTAAAGGTGTGAGTAAGACTCCTATGCAAATATTATCACGGATCAGCCAACAACACAAGAAGAGTGAAGACGATTACTACTCAAAATATTGTGTAATTACTAACATGTGTTGTCTATTTGTGTGTTATTATTAATAAGTTGTTTGTATTTGAGAAGCTAACAGGGAATGGAAGTAAAGAAAATCATAGAAAAAAATCAAACAAAGAGATAATTTAATGTCTCCAGATTACTGGGTAAACACCATTTGGAAAAACTTCAAATAGAGAAGACGATTGCTAAATCTCCAAAATTGAACTGCTGGAGAAGCAACTACATACATAGAAGTAAATATGTTAAAGCTGGATGATTTACATCTGAAACTGAAGTATAACAAAATAAACAATTTATATTATACTATAATAGCATCTAATGGCAAAATATAGGTTTATACTGCATAATAAATTTCTCTTAATAAAAAAAAAAGTTTGCATTTTTCTATATTTTACTGATGGAAATATTCCAATATATTATCACAGCTAAATACATACTAAGATAAAAACGCTCTTAAATATAATTAAAATTAGTAACAAAATTATTACAAATTTAATTAAATCAAACAAATTTAATTATTTTGAATGTCTTCCTTTAGGCTTGAGTTTTAGTTTCAATGTGTAACATTTGCTTCAGACCTTTTAAATTTACAAGTTTCTTTAAAAATTATATTTATAAAGCGCATACTCATTACTTAAAGTACTATTTATTAAGGCTATAACCTAAGATTATGCGCCTGAAAAAATGACAGTGGGGACCTCTGCAAATCTTTAACACAAGATTTATGTAAAAGATAAGAGGGCCACTCTTATCTTAACCTATTTTCTAAATAAATAGGAGAATCTAAAGCATTTTGATTTGAGAGCGTAAAGCTGTTAAATACCTTACTAATTAAGTCCACAAATTCTATAACACATTAACATTCGCAAAATCTTTCGATTTACAATGAGTTAGTGTTGAGATCTTATGTTTAGAAATCTATTAAGATAATATAAAGTTGCAAGCCATACTTATTACTTAAATTAATATTTATTAAGGCTATAACCTTGAGATTATGCGCCTGAAAAAATGACAATAGGGACCTCTGCAAATCTTTAACACAAGATTTATTTAAAATACAATATAATTATTACAACTTTATATTATTTTAATATATTTCTAAGCATAAGATCTCAACACTGACTCGTTGTAAATCGAAAGATTTCACAAATGTTAATGTGTTATAGAATTTGTGGACTTAATTAGTGAGGTATTTAATAGCCTTACCACTCTCAAATCAAAATGCTTTAGATTCTCCTATTTATTTAGAAAGTAGGTTAAGATAAGAGTGGCTGTTCTTCTCTTTTAAATAAATATTGTGTCAAAGATTTGCAAAGGTCCCTTTTTCAGGCTCATAATCTTAAGGTTATAACCTTAATAAATATTAATTTAAGTTTCTTTAAACAAATATGTTTAAACATTAGAATGTTTCTGGATATTCAGATATGTTTACTATTTCTGACTTCTTATGAGTGATATTTTTTTTCTTATTCTTACATTCATGTTACTTTTCTTTTTAACAAATACTGTTGTATTAAACTTCTAAGATATTTTGGAAGCAGTAATCTTGTATTTGGTCAGTCACATCATGGTAGAGTAGTAATGAAACAAAACCTGAGAATAAAACTTTGAATGATCTAGCACACTGCTATGATTTAAAAGAATTTCAGTTTTTATGCAGAATACGAGGCTTTTTTTATTTCATGGAATAACTTTAACATTAATTAACAAATTTATTAAATAGAAATGGCAATAAAAAAATAAAATTTTGTTAAACACTCCATAATACCAATACATTATTCTCATTTAGACTTACAAATATTAAGAAATAAATTATAGATTGAAATAAATAACATGATCTCCTAAATGTTGTCAGCTTAGAGTCAATTTAGGAATTTTTGGCACCCAAATTCACTATTTGACCAATGTTCAAATCTTAGAGATAAGAAAATGACTACAAAATTTTATACTAGACATATTTTTACTATATAAATTTTTATATTAGACATATTTTTACTGTTTACATAAGTAAATACTTACATAACTAAATATTATTTCTTAACATTAGTGGGGAATGTTTTTTTTAGATTATCTTTTATTATCTTTGATATTTCTATAGAATAAGCAAGGGAAATGTTATCACTATATATTTTATTTGTAAAAGTATCAACATCAGTGATTTTGTCTCAGTAAATGGGTAGGTATCTGTCAAAGATTGCAGCTAAAATTTTCATTCAGCTAAATTGCTATTAAACCATTAAACATCACATGATCACCATTATACTAGCCCATAATTGTTATTAAACAAGGCAAAACTCTCCATACAGTAGTAGCTCCTTGCTTATGAAGGCCACAAGCCAGAAACTAGTCTGGGGATATTGGATGAGTAGGCATTAGATAGAGATTTTATGCACAAACCTTCTGGCATCCATTGATTACTCTGGTTGGCACAGGGTGGCACTACTGTATGGACAGTTTTGCCTTGTCTAAATTGCTATTCTTTATTGTTTTCTTATCATATTAAGTTCCAGGAGAGATAGATTTTTTTTAACTAGTAAATTTAGTTTTGATGATTTACAACTTTCTAACAAGCAGATGTAAATCACCACCATGATGGTTCTATTTGCAACTAAACCCCTACATTTATTCATTATACTATTTTATTATATTATTTTATTTTATTAGAACTATAATTTCCAACATCTTTGTCTTACATTGAGTATATAATATGATAAACTAAGATTAATATGTATAAGGCAAAACAGGAAGCAACGGCTTTTTAGCAACTTTAGACCGAGAGATGTTTGACATGATATTACCTGTTGTACGGTTTATTTATTCACGTTTTATGTTCTGACTAAGAATGTCTAAAAACTTATTTTCGGCCTAATATTAAAAGGTCAGTTGGATTAAATCTGCATCATGTACATAAAAAGTACATGTGGTCTTAAAATGTGGTTAGCTACTTAAAAAAAAAAAAAAAACATTTAGGTTCGAAACTTGGCCGTGGATAAGGCGTTAAGCGGTACTCTAAGAAACTCATTTAATGAAATACATATATAAATATTATCATTAAATTATATATATATTCTAAGTACATTATCGATACAATGTATATTATTTTATATAACATTTTCAATAGAAATAAAATATTTTATTAGCTCTTAAGAAATTAATTGAAGACTAGTGCCAAAATATATCCAGTGATATCGCATTAGTTTTTAATGACCTTGTTGACATTAAAGCGATTGATCTCTTCTTATTCTACGTAGTCCTGACAATGATTGCACTCATTTCAATTTTACATACACGCTTTCTAGCTTTTGCGCAACCTCAGGGTCGTCAATCAGATAAGTTAATGGAATTTAGGAGACAGACAATCGGAACATTTTTTAATAAAATCACTTTTAATTCAGTTACTTTAAAAATAGGCTATCTACTTTTAATTTATTTTACAATAAACGTATTAACGCAAACTAATACTTAGACTTTCATTATAAAAATGGAAAAGAAAATAAGAAGCATTTGTGGGTATAAAATCCGGTGCAAGACAATAAAAGTTTGCCCGTATTAATCATATGACTTCTTGATTTTTTTTATCCTCAGAAATTTAATCAGTAACTAACTGTTAGCGAATTATCTACATAACAGTGTGTGCGTGTGTTTATATATATGCATTTATGAAGAAATAGAAGTTTTGACGGATGAAAGTTGTGGTACTTTTTATTTTAATTCACCAGATTATATGCCTTAATAATAAGTGAAATTAGTTGATGTATGGAATGTGGACATATAAATGTATTTATATGCATTTCGTTGAGAGTAAAATCGAGAATAAAATAGTACACGCTGTATTCTAAGCTTCAGGTGTAAACCAGGTTTCATTTCTCTGGAATATACGCTCGTATTGGTAAATTTCAAACTCAAATCAGATTTTATGCCAAATATAGAAGTTTTTTAAATAAACAATTGTAAAAGTCAACATCTTAATAACAAACGTCAAATAATTGCAAATATTTAAATAAACATAGCGCTAAAATATATGCAAATGGTGGAAAGCTGACAACTTTCATGGACTTCAAACATATAAATGTATCCATATTCATTTTATTGTCAGGAAAAAAACAGAGAATAAAATTTTGAACACCTTCATTATTTATTTATTCTTTTTATATTGGGGGATTCCTGAAATTTAAATAATGGACGATTTATTTGTACCTCGAATTTTCCCAACAATGAAATGCAAATTTATAGGCACACAACGCATGAAAGTTTGACATCGTTTTTTTTTACTAACATATAATTGAAGACGCATTTATTAAATTATTTACAATACACCGTCTACATATGTATAAAATAAAATTTACATAGTCCTTTGTCAAAGAAAATGTTTTTAAAGCGATATTCCGCAGACATACACACAAACAAAGTAGCGATCAAAAAAGATTATCAAAAAATGAAGTTTTTTATTTTGGTTAATACTTAAGGTAATAATAGTTATATTATTAGATTTTTCAAATACATATTAACCCTATTTGAATCTTGAAAATATTTTCAAGTTTTTCCAGATATGATCTATAAGATCAAATAAGTGTTTCAACTTTCTAGCTAACCTGAATACTTTTATGAAAAAGTGTAAAGTGACTGATGGAAACATGAATTCGAACAAGGGATATACTTATCTACACGTTTTCTTAGTGTAATAATATATATATATAATCAATGTTTGTGATTGTTTTTCAATAGATCCTGCATCAATATGATGTCGAATGAAGGTTTTTTTTACTTGGAATGTTTGTATACCAAAAGATGGCGATCTCCACTGATGAATGGTTCCGTTAGGATGAGGTACATTGATAAAAAACAAAATAAACAAACGTATATATATACATTTTCATATAAAAGTAGGCTTTGTTAATTAAATGGGTATCAGAACTAAATCACATGTGATGCAAAAATCAATAGCTAGATTTCAAGCGTTTAAATGTCACTTCTTAGATTATTTTCGTCTCTTTTGAAGTAAATTTAGCGGCATAAACAATTTAATTAAAAATAAAATTATTTTCATAATTATCACCGGTTAAACTATGACATTTAATTATTTTAGTTTTTAATTAGACATTTTACTCGTTCTGAAATTACATTTTTTGTGTGTTTTATTTATCAAGGTCAGTTATTGTTTATTTATTATTTAAAACGGAGTTAACAAGCTCTATGAATATGCCTTGATATTAAATCCTTAATATTAATACAGTTAAAATTGCATATTATAATATATATTACGTTATTCTTTAGTAATGTAAAAAGCGAAACAACCTTTTGCCATCCCAATTTCAAGGAAAAGTCTCTCATTAAAAATCCATCATAGATTAATCATGATGAAAATATTACTCATGAAGCTATCTAATTATTTTGTTTTTAGATTAGTATATTTTTTTATTTTTGTTTTACCTTCCATCTAAGATAAACTAAATATTTGTTTTCCAAAGTCTTTGAATGATTACATAAGTTGTTTGTGAGATGGTATATGATAAAATAAAAAAAAAAACTTCCTAAGTCATTATCTAAAAAAACATTTTATGATACATCAAGAATGAAAAAACGGATTTAAATTCAGGACATAGGCAATGCGAACATATCCTCTGCACCATGGTGTCTATTTATTGACAGATATTTACATTTGTATATACAAGGAAAGATTTTCAGACATGAAAGATATTAAATAATTTATTGTAATTTTTGGGAACATCTCATATAAAATAATGCTGCAGATGATGGTAAACTAGAATCTGAACAAGTTTACTATTTAATATTTATACCAGATGATCTCAAAATTGCAATAGGTAAGAATATATGTGCATGGGTCTATGTATGAATGTAATTATTAATAAAATCAGTCTTAAGTACTCCTGTTCATAGGCAATACCTTCTTCAATTTGATACTTTCTCAAAGCAGTACTTATGATTTTGCATATTTTGATCATAAATAAGTGACTTCTAAAAATAGTTATTTTCACTCTTATTTCCATTGTGCATTGCCACTCATGGAAAATGCTCAATATATATCTTTTTTAATATCTTATTTACATTAAAATCGACATTAAAGATAGCAACTTCACCACATAGGTTGAAATTATTAGTACAAAAAAGTTTAAATAAACCTCTTTAAAAAGGTAAATAAACCTCTTCTGAATGCAGATTAATAAATACTCAATTATATCATTACAAACTGCAATTATATAATTCAAATCGCACCCAAATTATTACTTAAATAAAAAGTTGTAACAATGTTCAAGGCTAAATGGGATTATAAAAAATCATTAAAAACCAGTCAACACTTAGACAATCTCATTATCAATACCAATCAATAATATACATACATACATATAGACAGACGGACTGACAGATAGATAGATAGATAGATAAATAGATAG
>JAQFVV010000177.1:1451670-1521670 GCA_028023455.1 Epiperipatus broadwayi | reverse complement strand
TCAGAAAACTTCTTATAAAACAGGTACCTGTCTGTGTTCAAATTCTAGAGTACTCTAATAATATGCTGTAACTCTTCTTCATAATACTTATCTAAATTATAAAATGTAAAAACTATCATTTGTATAACTAAAATTGAATAATTAACCTAATGTGTAAATTTCTCTAATAATCTAGCTTACCTCATTCTATCTTTCTTGGGTGCGTATTTCTAAAATCTACATTTTATCTATATTTATTATTTAATTATTGCATGCTAATAATTGTCTCAATGTTCAAAGTTTAAATCTATGATCGCTTGAAATATTGAATGCATGTCAGATTTCATTTAACATTACTTTCATAAATAATTTAATTTTCATATAAACCAACACGCATTCAATGCTTCATTTATTGTAATGCAGGGGTCTACTACTTTGCAAATGGCTGGCATATTAGTTGTAATAACTCCCAGTTTATATATGTTTTGTATTTATTAAATCTAATGAATAATTCTAGAAAATTACATTTCTTTGAGAGTAGCCAGAGTTCTTTAGTAAATGTTGATAATGTAGGGCCGAATCAGAAATCTATTTAAATCTCATCATAATCATTTACACAGTATACATGTATTACGTTTTAGAGATGCGATGACCCATTCCGCCATGAAATTTCCGGATTCTTCAGGGTTGAAATTAACCCCAGTCGTCCTATACAAGCGGGCATAATGGGTGCTCCCATAGGATTTGACAATGTCATGCAGCCAGCCGGCAAATTGCAACACGTACCCCTTGTCCCTGGTTATGCTTAGGTGACACCTTACTTCATCGGGCCGAGGCAGAGACCAGCCCGGCAGTCTTATAAACTCATTCACGGCATTGCAGTTTCGATATACTGCCATTCCATATCGCCTTTCTAAAGCGTACCACATGTTCCTTTCTTAATTTTATTATTCTATATATCACTCTGCCTCTGCATTATCTTCATAATTCACTCTCAAATAAATGTTTGCCCTTAGTCATAAAATAAATATTTTAATTAAATAAATATATGTCCGCCGCTACTCTTAAATCTTACTTTAGACTCTTGCATTGCAAAGGTATAAATTCCCCAAGGCATGCATTAGAAATACTTACTCGAGAATTTTAGGTAGCTAGATGATGCCTTCAAATAATTGAATTCCTTTTTTAAACATTACAGTATCGGAAATACCGCTACTGAAGTCCTCAATATAAAATAATATCTAAATAAATACATGTATTCTTTAAAATATAATCATGTCGCAAATCCCGCTACTGAAGCTTTGAATCCACAAAATATTATTAGTAAATGATTGTCTTATTAAAATGTGTGAATAAATAATTTTAAACTATACGTCTGCAGTTACATTTCATTTATTCGATATCCATTCTATATAATATTTCCTCGATTATGTAAATATGAATGTTTAATTAATATTAGTTTGATTATTGGCTAACTCGAGAATAAAATCATGAATCTCTTGCATATCCCTGACCACCATGCCTAAGGAAATATTTACTAATGTCGCATCAGATGCGTTGTTTTGTGGAACCGATAAACTATGTTCGAACTCAGTAAACGGGTGGCTTTGCTACCTCGATGGTGCTGCTGTTCTGTGTGGTGGTCGAATTCTGCACTATGTTTACGAGTCACACGTTTTCTGACTGTTACAATATACCAAT
The DNA here is from genome assembly GCA_028023455.1 of Epiperipatus broadwayi. NCBI lineage: Eukaryota > Metazoa > Onychophora > Udeonychophora > Euonychophora > Peripatidae > Epiperipatus > Epiperipatus broadwayi. The sequence continues at coordinate 1,519,990 of JAQFVV010000177.1, read as the reverse complement.
GTTTCAACTTGATCACACAAGTCATCCACTGGTTGATAAAAGGTAGAAAGACAGTTGTAGAGGTGCTACAATCACTGATTATATATATATATATATTGTACTGGTCGTTTTTGTCTGTTCATATAATAAGATCTACCATCAAGGCAATAGTACCTCGAGTCCTATCATGCACAAGATACATAAGTCAGGACCACTCATGATCTCTGTCCTATTTGCTTATTTTCCAGATATACCAACTTATGAGCAACAAGTCCAATGATACCGATCTAATTTATTTCTCACCACCGGCATCACAAAGCCGTGACACAAAAAGACTCTAATTTGAATTTATTCATGTATAGAATATTATTGTTAGCAAGATTTAATCACCTAGTAAATTAAACCATTTATATAACATCAAATATTATTATTCAGTAAATGAAACAATGACTTTGATATTTAGAAATATATATAAGATTTATTAAGTTAACTTGGTATATATATGATTGATTATGTTATTTGTGTCAAAATACAAATAAAAATGGGTATTTATCTCCCTTAGATGACATTAACCCCTCTTACAATACTATAAAATGAGCAAACTTATTCAAGTTATGTTGAAATAACAAATAATTTATCACTTTGTTGTAATGCAGTTATTTATATGTCAATAATTAACCGATTACATTGTATATCTAAGATTTTTAATTGCGCTGGATTACAGTTATTTAAAGTTATTTAAATCCACCATTAATATAACAACAGCACTCACACCAATATGTAAGATTATTGAGTTTGATAGTAAACAGTAATTATACTTGATTACAAAAAAAATAAAATGCTTTGTGAAATAAGAACGTATGTGGGAAGCTAATTTAAGAAACAATCACTTAGGCAGAAACAGCACATATGAAAATATGAATGAGAATATAAAAATGAAAATCCATTTAGCATAATCACAACAGTACAATTTAGGAGTATTGATAGACTATAGCGAGAATGAAATATGGGAGAGTGGTATGTGTATGATGGCAATAAAGAGATTCATTCTAAGATCCAAGAAGGTGCTTCAGTTTATGGATAAAGAAGGTGACTCTCTGCAAACTATGGCAGGGTCGGGTCACAAACAAAGAGTGCATTTTATTGAATTGCCATAGGCTGGACTTTTTCCAGAGCAGACCCTACGCGATGATATCTACCACTGAAGAAGTCCCAAGGGTTTACAAATCTTGTCCTCGGAATTGGAAGTAAAAATAGACATGATTCGGGTTTTCCAATATGCCTGGGAAATGAAGCCCAAATATATATAAAACTAAAGGCCAGTATATATGTAATGCTTGAATTAATATAAATATATAAACTTAAAACTAAAAAATAAAGAATTATCACCTATTTTTATTGATAAAGACCTAGCATACCAGTATGATTTGATTTACTACTTGGATATGGGATAAGTAAAATTAAAGCTAATATAATAGCTCATAGAACTAGAGGATTTCCCCCACTTTCCCTTTTATTACTTTAAATTACACATAAAGCTTCCCACAGTATATAACTAATACAAGTCTTTGTTTTTAAGTGCTTTCATAAATACTTTACATATTATTAGATATATATAAAGTAGGTGGTGGTTAGTGATTTCAAGAAAATAATATTGATTTAATTCATATAAGTATATTTAAAGTTTTTAGAAGTTGGCGCTATTATTTAATTAATAAAAAAACATTTCTAAGAAAACAGATTTTTGGTTAGTTTTTCAATAAGAACATTGTACAATAATTATCTGATTTTTATTTTACTCTCCCAGACTCGCAGGCATCTGCTATATTAAGAATAACAAATTTGTTTGTTTTCTTTTATTAAAAACTAGATTAATCACTGTCTGAAAAGTAAGGAATGTTTTTTTTTAAAAAAGAGATAGCATAGGCATTTGTGAATCTGGGGAAAATTATCGATATATAATTTAGTATACGAAAATATAAAATATAATAATGAAAATAAAAATATTGCCACATAGACATGAAATTAAGAAATAATAATTGTTTAGGAGAGGTTTAATGTAGGAGAGATTACTGCTAAGTTATATAGAGAGAACAAAGTACATTTGACTAACAAGGTAAGAATTTACAAATAGATTAATTCATAATTAATATTAATTTTACAAGGAAGGCATTACAAAGTGTTTAAAGAAACAGATAAGTAAGATTTGAAATTATTCAATGTAAATTTAAGAGTCTTGCAGAACTTGAAATTATTACCTCTGTACAAACTTGACTGTTCCTTTGATGATTTTTAGATTTCTCTTGGAGAACTAGATCTAGTTTGAAGAGCATAGTTATTTAGGCAGGTAGTAAGTTCATTATTCAACAAACAGGCATATAGTTATAGTTTATGAGTATTGGGATCCTGGGTGCAGATTTCAGGCAGAACCATCTCAAATGGTGAGAAAGGAGAAGTGGGTTTACTCATGGCACATTGAAATCAAATGACCAAGGATTTCTTTGGCAACTGCTTTCATTGACTTTTTTTTTTCCTGGTCAAAAATTAGCCCATTTTATACTATGCCCTGGTATTTGTGGAATGCTTTCTTGATTGGTCATCGCTAATCATTCTCTAATCTAATTTTTAAAAGAATTTCTACATAAGCTTTACCCATTGTGCTGGAAGATGCTATTGTTAGATAATATGTATTCAAACTGAAATTAATTTGATAACAAATGTTTATGATAAAAGTAAATCAATTAGTTTAGTTTCTAGTTTTAATTTTAGAGAAACTTTTAATTAAAGTTATTTTAGAAGATTAAACAAAATTAAGTTTCTCACCTTTAATTATTTTGACTACTTACAATTGCATCTTCCATCTTGGTTTTAAAAAGAAAAGTATATTTTAATAGCAAAAATAATTTAAAAGACAAAATTTTATAGATTAACATATAACAAACTTTTTCTAGTAAATATTTGCTCAGTAGGTTTGTCTCTACAATATCTATATACATCTGAGGTGCAATTTCTAAATAATTACTATAACTTTTATAATTTTTTAAAAAATACAGAAATATAATATATTTTGATATTATAAGTTTGTTACAATTAATTCTTTGTTACCTATTGTAAATATGTATTCCCATTTTAAATACAATATTTATTATTTTTTGTGTGTGTGTGTCTAAATTCAGATATCTACACATATATCTTCATTAAGAAGTATTTTAGTTAGTATATCAAGAAAAGGAACAAAAAATGTGTTAGTGAGTGGAATATATATGCAAGAACAGGGTTTGAATTTGGCTTGGTAGCAGAAGATTTGAGGGGGCCGTGAAGCACAATCTGAATCTCAGATTCTGCTTCATCATATATATATATATATATATATTGGGTTCATTTGTAGATAAGGCTATTCTCTGATAATATCAACATTGTATCAACAATTTGATTGGATTGGACATGCTATTACCTAGTTATTTGAGTTCATTCAACTGGTTATTCAAAATATATTGAAAGCAGAAACTGTTCAATATAATTTATAAAATTCACTTTAAATATTATATTTTCCAATTTAACAGACAAGTTGTCAAAAATATAACATCTGAATCTTGCAAAAAAAATCAAATCATTGATGAATTCAAGCATTTTGATAGTCTAATCTGTTGTAGACTTCTCTACCTATAGAGAGATCATGTATATCAAAGCAAAAACTTCATTGAAGAAAAGATGAAAAAATATATATGAAACATACCTTAATAGATGAAATCACGGTCCTTTAAAAATTCTAGTAAAATTTATTTGTTTTTGGCTAGTGTTGTAGTGTTACATTAGTTTATATTTCATTTTTTAATTGCAAGTATAGTGTTAGGATAGTATTTAATCTTTTATACATATATACATACATACATACATACAATATATATATATATATATATATAACATCAAAACTTAAATAACAATAATAAGATACCAACTATGCATTGTTGTGGCATTCTAATAATTTAATTGATTAAACAATAAATTGTTGACATTCTATTAGTTTATTTATGTTGGTTGTGTTATCTTATTTTACATATAAAACCATTTAATTTACAGTTTAATATATATTTCAGTGTATTATTCACTAGTAATGACAAGTTGCCAAGGTTATACAAAGAAAAACCTAGGGTGACAGTAAAGTTAGTCAGATGGAGAGAGAAGTCCGTAGTGATGTTTTTCTTTTGTTTATGAAACTGAATTACAATTAAATTTCAGAATAATTTAAAATACAATTTATTAATTTAATATACATTTACACATATAGATACATTCAATTTTCTATGGGTGCATATTTGTGGGTCTGCCTAAATAACATTTTCAATATCAATTTAAATCTTTCAAAAACCAAATTTATTGTACATGTAGACCAAAAAAATACAGACCAAAAAGTACAAAACAAGTAAATGATTATGAAATAGCATGCAAAAAAAAAAAAAAAGGAGGATATATTTGAGTTAATGTTTGCACAGGAAACATTTGTGACTTGTTTGTTGTTCCAAAAATAGACCATAGAAACCCAATTTGTCTAAAGTTCATGCAGGGAAAATTAAAATGAAATGCTGTTAGTAGCTAATATTAATACCCATGTTTCAGTTTTATGAAATGATGAAAAGCAACAGCCACCCAATAAACAGCAAAGTTGTGGGAAGCTCTATCCAATTGCAATGGGGTCCCAGGTTTGTGCAGCTGCGAAGGGGTCAGCAGTGAACATATCTCTATCCCTTTCCTTGTTTAGAATTTGGCAAAATGCTGTGAATATATTATTCAAGGTCTCAGCCTGGAACACCAGCTTACAGCGCAATGCCCAGATGGAAAAATGAATTATGGCCGAAAGCCGGATCTCAGAGAATATGCCCTTTTCAATTGCTGTCTTGAGGTTCATTTCGATTTGATTTCTTGTCATGTTTTGTTGAAAATGAATTCTTAAATTGTTCAAAGTTGTGCATTCGAAGAGGAAGTGATCGGTAGTCTCTTCATGTCTTTGACACAATGTGCAATTAGGGTCAATATCTTGCCCCCTTTTATAATGGAGGAAGGCATTTGTTGGGAGGGCATGCAGGTTCGATTTCAAGAGGAAGTCCACAATTTTTGGTGGCAACTTTCAGAGCTTGGTGATCCTTATCATTCGAGGGATGTTGATTGAAAGGCAGCTGGGGATCCTCTGTTTTTGATGGTCAAAAAGATTGAACACTTCCCAATACGTAAGTTTTCTTTGAAATAGGGTTGATATTGGTTGAATGTTATCAAAGATAAAGTTTATCTGCTGTTGAAAGAGCAAGGCACATCCTCTGGGGGGTGTCTGATCAGTAGGTTGAATGTCCTTTTTTGGAAGTGGGCATTGAGCACGTTCATTTTCCTTGAAGATGTTGTAGAGTACATTATGGGTGCGTTGTAAGTTGAATATAGTTAGTGAGTGTAGTGAGAGACAATTTAAAGTTTTGGGCTTTTGGAGGATTCTCAAGCTAATTATGGGTGATCGGCCCACCCAACACAGTTTTCTATAGGCAGTTTCTACTTTGTTGATGAATACCTTGGTGGGGATGAACCCTGCCAAATAGAATGAGAGCATTTAAAAGGGCTACTTTCCCAAATAGGGAAAGGTATATTTTTGACAAAGATGTGATTGTGGTTTCAATTTTCTCTAATAATGAGTCATGTATCTCTTTACGCATCACCGTGGTTGTTTTTGATAGGTGAAATTCTAGAAATTTCTGTGGTGCTGCTTCAAATCCACCAGAGATCTTCTGGCCAGTAAGAATTGACCAAGTAGCTGATTTTTTTGGGTTGACAAGGAGACCAGATAATTTGGCATGGTGATCAAGAATTTGTTTTAGCTTACCCAATTCATCATGGGATGAAAGAAACACAACTACATCATCCATATAGGAGATGTGAGTGATGTTCTCATTAAGTAGCAGAACAGCGATACCAGAAAACATGGCCTCAATGTTCAACTGCATTGGATTGATATAGGCAGCACAGAGAAGTGCACTCAGGGGAGAACCTTGGGGGATGGAGATGTAAGGCATAAAACCCAGGGCAATGTTACCATCTAGGGATAAGAACACTTCCTGATTGTAAAGAAGGTTCTCAATCATTTGAATGTATATGGGTAGTACATTTAGCTGTTCCAGAATACTGAGAAGAACATCAATTCTCATTGAGTTGAATGCCTTAGCTATATCAAGTTGGACTGCAATGGGCCGGGACTTCCTTTGTCTCCGCACATGATTGACCAGAAGTCTGAAGCAGCTGACAGTGTCAGATGTTGAAGTGCCTTTTTTTGCAAATTGATAGCGTGAAAGTTGTTTGATTATGTTATATTGAATCTTGTCTTTAATGATGCTCTTGATGATCTTTGTCAATAGAGGAATCATTGAGATAGGACACAGGTTATTAAGATCTGGTTGTGCATCACGCTTTTTTAAAAAGGGTACCATGGAGATGGGACATAGGTTTATTAGGTGATGACTTCCAGTGGCAATGAGGTCTATCATTCCATAGATTACTGGGATAGTAAAAGCTCTTAGGTGTAAAAGTAGAAATCTGAAAATTCCATGCATGCCAGGATGGACACTTTCTGGGAGTGATTGCAGTTTGTCAAGAATATCACCATCTGTGATGTTATGTTCCATAGGGTTGTTAGTAACAAAAACTCTATGGATGTTAGTGACATCAATAGGTTGCAATTTTCTTTTGTAAAAGTCTCTTATTTTGGAAAGCATGGAGAGGCCGATATATTTTTTACTGTGTATCTTGATCGATGAGGGTGCCTTGTTTTGTTGGTTGGATCCTAGGGCCCATCTGATGTAACCTCGAGTTCAGCAGTGTTTATACACTAAGTAACTGCATGCACATTTAATTGATAGGTATTCGGACAGGTATTGTTGGGTAGCTTTGTATTGTAGTTTAAGGTGAGTAATTTCTTGGATATTTTGCCTTTGTATGGGCAAATGTTTAAGTGTGTCGGCTATCTTGTCCAATTGACTTAGTAATTTAAGGGGATCTTTATTATGTTGAGTGCATTTATGAATATGTGATTGTAGAATATTTATGAAGTTATTCCATTTATCACATGGTGAAAGTGTGTTTATATTAATGGAGTTTAATGATATGTAAATCTCAGAGATGAATTGTATAGTGGCAGATTCCTTTGTGAGGATCCTCATTGATCATGGAATGTTGCCATATGAATGTGTGTTATCCACAATTCTGATAAGGACCTCTAATTCCAAGTGGTCTGTAAAGACAACAGGCCACAGGTTAACTTCAGTGAAGGGAGCAAGTGAAGGAGAGAAGTGTAAAAGATCAATGAAGGACTTAAACCGTGATAAATAGAATGAGAAGGCAGACACATCAAAAAGCTGTCTTCCATTTGTAAAGGTGTTGCTCAGTGATTTTAAGTGACTCCTTTCAAAAGAATTGTATGTTTGATTAAAGTCACCCAACATCAATGCAGGAAAAGGGTTAGTTCTTAAGACTGTGTTGATAATGTGGATGATTCTATAGATTATATCTGATGCTTTGGTCATGTAAACATTTATTATGTTAAGTGTCTATTCATTTACCTGTATAATGGCTATGAGGCAGTTAGAGTCTATATGAATTATTTTGAAAAAGGTTATTTTAGATTTTTTATTAAAAAGAATTGCTACTCCACCAGATGCAGAGGAGGAGAAGGAATAATGGAAGTATCCAAATTTTTGAATTCTCTGTATGATGTTTTCGTCAGATAGTGTGTGAAGTTTTGTTTCATTGAGGCAAAGAACATCAGGTGTATTATGCTTAAGCCAGAATGATAATGCTTGGATTCTGCCAAGGGAGTTCATGCCTCTGACGTTAATCAATGTTATGTTGAAAGTCATCATTGATAGTGAAACCGCTCTCTCATGTGGGAGAATTTGCCTGATTGGAATGTGATCCAGTTTCTAAGACAATAATATTTTGTTCCAGCATCAAATTGGTGGGGTGATGGTAAGGTTCAGATTGTATTAGGTTCTTAGATAAGTTGAGGTCTGGTGGAATAGGTTCAGGAATAGGCCACAATGATGGAGATAAGTCTATGAGTAAGTGTTCATTATCATTTTCATGTTGACATGAGGCCACTTTATTTTGAGACAAAGGGTCAACCAGTTGTTGTATGTTGTTATCTTGGTCTATTGTTTTTGTTTCATTTGTGAGGTTATATGAACTTGTGACTTTTGGAGAACGGTCTCTTCATTTTTTTTCACAAGGTCTATTTGGTGGGGGAATATTAGTCTTTGTTGCATCTTGAAGATTGTCAAATTCATTGCTATTGCTATGCTCTTGTGATTGTTCAGAGCTATTGTTTTTTTTATGTTTTCTTTTACGTGGAATTCTGTTGTTGGCCATTGTAGTGTCGCTTTGTTCAGCATCGGTGTCCATGTCTGTTTGGCTGATTGTTGCTGTATCTGATGATGATACACAATTATCATTGGTATGCAGCTGTTCAGGAGTGAGTTGAAATTGTTGTTTCCAAGGAAGTTTTATCATTAGGAATTTTTGATGATGATTTAGTGTGATCCGTGGTATTGCTAGTGATATATTGTTGCTTGAGACTTGGGTATGTATTTGTTCAATGTTGATTTTCTTGATCGCTATCACATTTGTGGAATTTGTACCAAATCTCTCCACAAATTATGCATTTTCTCTCTTGACAATCTTTTTTTAGATGGCCTCTCTGCCTGCAATGAAAGCACTGGGATGGAAGGCCATGAAAAATGATGTTGAGTGGAGATTAGCCATGTTGAGTTAGAGATGGGACTGATTGAGATGGAATTCCTTTTTTAAGAACTAGCTAAAATTGTGTGGTGTTGATGTATACTGTGGGATCATCATTGTCTGCTACTAGGTATTGAAATTTGGTAATGGTACCATAGTCTTTGAAGTGGCATTGAAGGTCTGCCTTTTCAAAGTCCATGGTACATTTTTGAATTCGCCCTATTAAAACAACTGGGCGGTTGAGGTCAATGTAGACAAGAAATTTGTTGTTTAGGAGTTTATGATTATTTCTAAAGGCAGCTTTAACTTGTTGGTTTGTGAACTGGATGATAAGATATCTTTCATTTTGATGAAAGATGATCTTATGGATCGATTTCCACCAGCCATGTGCTTTACATAGTTCATATAGTGATGATATAGGGAAGGTGTACAGATTTAAACAGTTATCTGTAGTGGAAAGTATGAGAGAACATTCATTATAATAGTTGAGTAGAGATTTGTGGAGTGGCAATGGGATGGTTTGGTTAAACTGTTCATTTATTATTTCATGGTTCTGAATATCACAAGTAGGATTAGCTGTATATGTTTGAGGATTAGAGTACTTTGTTGTAGGCTGCTCTGTTTCTATTTTCTTGTAAAAGTCGAATTGTTTCCATGTATTTATCAGGTTGTGATGTTTGATGATGTGTATTTATCATTATATTGGCTCTGACCTTGTTTGCATATATGTCATTTCATTCATCATTGGGATTGTGGTTTTATTATGCTTAGAGTTGTGAGGTAGTTGGGTTGAATCCCAGTATTCAGGGCCTGTGCTATTGAATTTGTCAAGCTCTGGGTGACTTACTGAAGATTGTTTTGAAATAGGAGAGTGCATATCATTATGGTTTATGGTCGATTTCTGATTTGGTTTAATTATTGTAGTTTTGGAATTTTTATTTTCCTTCATAGATTTGTATTATTATATAAATTATTGTTGTTAATTTGTTTTCCCAGTTCTGTATTATTTAGTGGAGATAGAGTTGATGGTGTTTGTAAAGTTTTGGTATTCTCTAAGTGATTCATTTTTTTGTTTGAGGCTGTAATTGGGGAATCATCAGTTTTCCCCTGTTGCAAAGTTTTCCCATTGTTTTGTGAGTTTATGAGAGGAATTATACTTTTTTTAATGGTATGATCATTTAGAACATTTTCTGTGCTATTTTTAGATTCATTAGAGATTGCAATCTTTGCATTTACAATTTGGAAATCACTAGATAATTTCAAATTATTTTCCCCTTTCATTTGACAGTGTTTCGATTTTAGCATAGATTTTATTATTGGGTTGTTAGTAGTCGAAGAAGAAAGAGATTGATTTTGATTATTTGAAATGCTTTCTACCATTGTAGATTTATTCTTAGGTTTTTTGGAGGGTTTATTGTTGTAATTCAAACTTTGGGAGTCATCAGAGGTTTTAAGTTTAGTATATATATATATTTTTTTCCATATATATATATAAATATATATATATATATATATATATTTCCATTAGATCTTTTAGGCCTTAGTATAGGCTTTATTATAGAGTCCATTTTAGTGTTAATCGTAATTAATAAATGTTATTTAATGTTTCAAAACTACTTTAAAGTAGTAAATCGCGCTAAATAATTGCAGAGAATAATAAAGATTATACTCACAGATATAGTTTTGTAATTTTCTCTCGAATTTTCCCTTTTTAGTGCAAATATATTCACATCAGGTGAGAGATGATGCAGGAGATCTGCATTCAGAGGCCGCCATTAAACCAGAAAAAAAAATAATAATAATAATATCAATTTAAATAAGGTCCAGATTTAAGGTTTAGTCCAAATTTTAAGGAAATTATAAAAATAATGTTTTTCTTGTAATTAAATCTTGTTTTTTTTTTTTGTGTGTGTGTGTCTCTAAGTTTTCTGTAACAGATTTAATTGGGTTCATTATGTTTTTTGAAAAGTAATGTAATTGTTTTAGGTTCAAAAGCAACATTTTAGTTAAATTTCTTATCAGAGTTAATTAAGTAAATTTGGCAATTAAAGTTTTTAAAAAACTGTGTATTAAATTATCTATGTTTAATACCAGTTGGAATGTAGACTTCCTTGCATGATAAGTATTTTGGCATTACATAAAAATCAAAAATGACTTATTTTATTATGCAAATCCTTTTAGTTTGAGGATGGTTTCAAACTTTTGATTTTTATTGATTTTTTTCTTTATAGCAGAGATAGCACAAAGAGGATTAATTATAAAATGCCAGCAAACTTTCACTGCTATTAAAAAAAAGTAATTCCTATATGGAAAGAAAAACAATGAATGAGCAAATAAAAACCCATAGTACTTTCTCTCAGAATATATACCTCATCTGAACTTGTATCTGGAATATTACCTTACTTGTAAATTTCAAAAAGCAATTATGATAATTACTTGAATGAGTTAATTGTTAATAATGTGTTAAATATTATAGATTTAGATATGATTCATTGAATACTCATATAATACCTGGATATCAGTAATAAATAAGAAGACCAAACACTAAGTTATATATATATATATATATATATATATATATATATATATATATATATATATACAATATATATATATATATATATATATTGTAACTGGATGGCCCATCCAACCTCTTTACATCGATTGTAACTATTTTCTGATGAGCATGTTGCAGGAAGGAACTATCGATTGGCATTCCCCAATGCAACTGTTATCCCCCCTACAACAATATTTCCTGCTCATCAGAGGATGTAGCACCTTAGGGACTGGAACCATCTAGAAAATTTATCTGTCTAGTTTCCCAAACGGTGCCACTAGAGTTCCATCTCACTACAACATTACTTACCATCATCTGGTTATGCCAAACATAGCTCAGGAGGCATGAGATTCTTGTGAACCAGTGCATGAATGGATGATTGATGCAAATGAAATTGTCAAAAAATATAGTTTATTTTGAAACAATAATTTTATTTAACAACAATATGACTTAAAGTTTTTAAAGAAGAAGGAAAAGTTTGTGGACAGTCTCCATACTGGCTCTCTTCCCATCCATGTGCACATGATGGATGTTTTCTGATTGTTCCTAAATGAAAACTTTACTTCTAGCTCTGAAGCTCTCTCACTTGCATAGATACGTATCCATGTGTATAGCAGTAATTAATTTATTTAGGTATCTTGAAGTGTTTATTCTATCCAAGCATCATGAAATATTTACTTTAATCTAGGTATCAAGAATTATGTGTTTTAATCCAGAAATCTCACAGTATTGATTCCCGTCCAGGTATCTTGGAGTATTTATTTTAATCCAAGTCTCTTGAAGTACTTATTTTAACCCATGTATCAAGAAATATGTTTTAATCCACAAATCCCAAAGTATTAATTTTTACATCACATATCGTACATCTGTGGGCTTGAAACACTTATTTATCACATCAATGTACTTTAAAATCATTATTTGGAAGAGATTTATTATTATTTCATATTCAGTGTGGGTTTGAACCACTTATTTATCATATCAATGTATTTTAAAGTCATTATTTGAAAGAGATTTATTATTATTTAATATATTTTGTGTGGTTTTGAACCATTTATTCATCAGATAAATACATTTTGAAATTATTTGGAATAACATTATTGTTCCTTAATTCACATATACAAACATTTCTTTAATTTAAGTATGTGTGGCTCGAGAGGCAATTCATTCTATCCAAGTTTTTTTTTTAAATCATGTCCATTATTCAGGATAAATCGTTTTGTTTTCTTATTATTTAAAAGCATCTTAACAATCAATCAATCCAGAAAATAACATTTTATTAAATCATAGATTATCTTAATAAACATATCTTGCAAAACATTTTTATTTCATCTATTACTCCACTGCATTCCATTTTTGAATATATTTCCCTTTTGTATTATTTACAATCAATTAATTTAAAAGCAACATTTCATTATATCATATTTAACTTAAGAAATACAATTTGTGAAATATTTTTACTTATAATAAGGTTATAAAATCTGTGCAATTTTCCTACCTGAACATATATCTGCTGGTTCCAGAGGCAATTCATTCTATTACTTTTCCAATCAATGAGGAGTTCTGAGAGCTTGACAAGCCGATGGGCAATTCAGAGGCCTTGATTTATTTTACTTCATAGCTGAACCGAGAGAGAGAGAGAGAGAAAGCTTTTTTTTTTTCAATTTTTCAGACATTTGAAGATATAATATTTTAACCACTTGTTTTTTCATTTAATCTTTTATTAGTTATAAGTTCCTTCTTTTTATTTTTTACTGTTCTCCAAGCCTTGTTGGGCTAGTATTCATATAATATGAAATTTTCTAATAACAGTCTTGATGCGTTCTGACTGTAGTTCTGCTACAAATATCTCCTAAGCAGTCTCTACTCCCCTATTTATCTCTTTATGCTTTTGGTGGGAACAGATTCTAATAACTCTTACCTAATGTTTTTGGAAAAACAGCTATTGATTTTTAAGCCCACAGCAATCATTATTTTTTTTATTAATCGTTAATTACAGCCTTCTTTTTGATAATCTGTAAACATTAAACTTTTACAAAATATTGCATTTTACCAATACTTTTAATATTTTAAAATATTAAATTTTAAATTGCTGTCATAATTTTATTTCTTCATTTTAACTTTTATTTTTGAAACTGTCAGCTTTTTTTATTATTTTACCTCAACAGTTTTAAATTTTGGAGGGGGTGGAGGAGGAGGAACTTCAAATTATATATGTAAAACAACCTAATTGTTTCATTACTCCCTGCTAAATTTTGAGATAAAATTGACTGGAAATATGATTTCATTCCAGACACTATCATTTTATTGTTGTTGGGTCTTTACTTGCAGAGAGATAGGCTGATGATTAGGTAAAATGAGATGGGTAAAGCAAGTATGTAAACTGCAGCCTCCAAGGTCAGGACAAAAAAGATGGCCAGGCATGGACTAGCAGCACACAATGCCCCATGATGTTGTAAGAAAATACCTCATTTTTAACCACTGCCCCTTCTAAGATAGACAGATCATCCACAAGGAGCAGTATCCAAAAAAAAAATCAGGCATTGAGCCACTCATGCTCATCTCTTGTGAGTCTTAGGGGCTATAGATGAGGTCTATTCATGAGACCAATGCCTGTTCATGAGGCCTACTTATACTCTGCTGGACTACCCTGGGAGCTAAATATTTAGGTCTAGACAGTTCTGAGCCTATACTTCAGAGCATCATGAACACACTGCATACAGGCAACCCTGCTCTTCATTTACCCATTGCAACATGAAAGACACAAATTCACACATCATTTCTGCCCTGCTCACATACCCCTACCATCAGCTACCTTATCTTCATTGTTGTGAGGTATAACTACGTCAAGGTTTGGGAGACTGATGATCTTGATCAGTTCTCAGATGATAATTTTCATGTTTTGAGGTGATGGGCTTTTATATTCTCTTGGCTTTGGTCATTTTTCAGGCCAGAAATCATCATGGTTGCTTGCTTTTTTATCCACACTTCTCTGCAGCTCATCACTACCGTGTGATTTTTTAATGATATTGGTCTGATATGGGCTATGTGTTTCACCTGTTGAATTTCTTCTTCTTCTCTTCCATGGTGGTGCTTCATTTCTTTGTTGATGATACCATGGAGTTGTTTTATAATTGTTATAATACTGTGGAGGCAATTTCCTCTTATAATGGATAGCACCTACTCTTGGCCCATCATCTCTCCTATATGGAGCTCTATTTGGTGGCTTGAACCCTCCTTCTTTATTGGGTGCTGAGGTACTGCAGTTGTCATATGCTGTTAACATTTCAGATACCTGCTCAATGGACTAGCAGTCCATCCCAATTAGCATTCTTTTGACATATGTTGGGAAGCTGTGGCATATTAACATGATGATTTGAAGTTCTGATAATGGTCCACTGCAGGGCCATTAACTTGGCCACTTCTTTTCTAAAGAAGGGTGTGTAAGGTTCACCAGGTGTGCATTTTTCCTGGGATACCCTATAATTGATCCCCTCTTGACAGTCGTCACTCCAGTAGCAGCTTAAGAGTGGCTTTTTAAAATCTGTGAAATTGGTCAGTTGGCTGAACAATGAATCCCACCAGGCTTGAGCGGCATCCTGAAAATGGCTGCAGGCTATTGCTAGTTTTGTCTCCTCAGACATTGCATTAATACTGAAGTACCGGTCTAAGCTTTTTATGTGTTTAATGGGTGCTTCATGAGGGCATCCTGAAAATCCTCTTATCTTGAGAAATTGATTCACGATTCCTGGCATATAATTGTCCACCCGTATATCTTAGTTAATTTTTATACTATTTTCTTCTCAAATTTTATTTGGGACTGCTGCTGTTCTTTCCCTTACTGGCAATGCACAGCTACTTTTTACCTTCAGCTCTCTCACTTAGGTAGTGAGACTATCCATCTGCTCCTGCATGGATCCTTGGATTTGTTCAATTTTCATATTCAGGGATTCACAAATTTGGGTCATCATAACCTCTTGCTCTATTAGTGACCTTTTAACTTCATCCATGACCTCTTCCTTTATTTTCAATATTTGGTCATTTATCTGCTTAATTATTTGCTCAAACTTTTCATTTTGATTTTCCATTGCTTCTATGATTTGTTTTTCTATTCTTGGGTTTGCTTCTAGTGCTTGTTTCTTATCTTCTTCTCTTTGTTACTCTCTTTTCTGGTTATCTTCTTCTCATTGTCTGTATCATTTTTTTGTTTATCTTTTTTGTTATCTTCTTCTCATTGTTTGTTATCTTCTTCTCTTTGTTCATCACTTTTTTTGTTATCTTCTTCTTTTTGTTCATCTCTTTTTTGTTATCTTCTTCTTTTTGATTATCTCTTTTTTGTTATCTTCTTTCTTTGTTTATCTCTTTTTTGTTATCTTCTTCTCATTGTGTGTTATCATCTTCTCTTTGTCTCTTTTTGTAATCTTCTTTTATAATTTCCATTAGCTGGACTAGCATGGGAGCCTCCTTCATTTTCTCTGCTTGCTGTTGTTCTGCTTTGGGATCATTATCTTCTCACTTTCGTTCTTCATCAGGGAGGTTCTCTTTACTTTTTGTGTTCATCATCTTTTTTCTTTTTGCTCTGGTTATCAGCTATTTAAACTACAATTTATTTCTTTGCTATATTTACTCTCTGACAACTTTTTACTATTGACTTTCTTTTATTGTTTTTCTTTTATTTAATAAGCTTTTCTTTCTCACTCCACACCACAGTTCAGCTTCATCTTCTTTCTTATGCATGTTTTGTTCTTATTGCCATTTACTTTACTCAGCTCTCTTAAATTGACCTTCTCTTTTTATTGGCTCATTTCACATCTCCATACCATATGCACTGTTCACATCTACAAAATCATAATTGCATATGCCTTTTACAATTCCTCTTTAGCTGATTTCTTCTTTTATTTCTAAAGGCAAATTAACTAGATTGAGCCTCACGTTTAAGGTGACAAATGTAACCGGGTGGCCTATTCACCCAATTTACATTGGTTGTAACTATTTTCTGATGAGCATGTTGCAGAAAGGAACTATCTATTGGCATTCTCCAATGCAACTATTATCCCCACCACCACAATATTTCCTGCTCATCAGAGGATGTAGCACCATAGAGAATGGAAGCATCTAGAAATTCATCTGTTTGGTTTCCCAAATGGCACCACTAGAGTTCCATCTCACTACAACCTTATTTACCATCATCTGGTTATGCCAAACATAGCTCAGGAGGCATAAAGGATTCTTTGAACAAGTGCATGAATGGTTGAATGATGCAAATGAAATTGTCAAAAATATCGTTTATTTTGAAACAATAATTTTATTTAACAACAGTATGACAAAGTTCTTAAAAAAGAAGAAAGAAAAATTTGTGGACAGTCTCCATAGTGGCTGTATTCCCATCCATGTGCACATAATGAATGTTTTCTGACTGTTTCTGAATGTGAATTGTCCTTCTAAGTCTGAATCTCACTCATCTGCACAAATACATATCCATGTGTATAGCAGTAATTAATTTATTTAGGTATCTTGAAGTGTATTTTTTCCAAGCATCTTGAAGTATTTACTTTAATCCAGGTATTGAGAATTATGTGTTTTAATCCAGAAATCCCAAAGCATTGATTCCAATCCAGATATCTTGGAGTATTTATTTTAATCCAAGTCTCTTGAAGTACTTATTTTAACCCAGGTATCAAGAAATATGTTTTAATCCATGAATCCCAAAGTACTAATTTTTATTTTACATATCATACATGTGAGGGCTTGAACCACTTATTTATCATATCAGTGTATTTTAAAATCATTAGTTGGAAGAGATTCCGTATTCACCATATCAATGTATTTTAAAGTCATTATTTGAAAGAGATTATTATTATTTAATATATTCTGTGTGGGTTTGAACCACTTATTCATCAGATAAGTATATTTTGAAATTATTATTTGGAAGAACATATTATTATTCCTTAATTCACATATACAAACATTTCCTTAATTTAAGTATGTGTGGAGAGGCAATTCATTCTATCAAAGTTTTTTTTAAAAAAAATCATACCATTATTCAGGATAAATCGTTTTGTTTTCTTATTATTTAAAAGCATCTTAATAATCAATCAATACAGAAAATGACATTTTATTAAATCATACATTATCTTAATAAACATATCTTGCAAAACATTTTTATGTCATCTATTACTCTACTGTGTTCCATTTTTAAATATATTTCCCTTTTGTATCACAATCAATTAAATTAACAGCAACATTTCATTATATCATATTTTAACTTAAGGAATACAATTTGGAAATATTTTTACTTATCATAATAGGTTATAAAAGCTGTACAATTTTCCTACCTGAACATATATTTGCTGGTTCCAGAGGCAATTCATTCTATCAATTTTTTTTTTGCTTTATTTTTTTATAAAGTCATGACCATTATTCAGAATAAATCGTTTTGTTTTCTTATTATTTAAAAGTGCTTAATAATCAATCAATTCCAAAAATGACATTTTATTAAATCAATAGATTACCTTAATAAACATATTTTGCAACACTTTTTTTACTTCATCTATTACTCCACTGCATTCCATTTTTAAATATATTTCCCTTTTGTATTACTTACAATCAATTAATTTAAAAGCAATATTTCATTATATCATATTTAACTTAAGAAATACAATTTGTGAAATATTTTTACTTATAATAATAATGTTATAAAAGTTGTACAATTTTCCTACCTGAACATATATCTGCTGGTTCCAGAGGCAATTCATTCTATCACTTTTCCAATCAATGAGGGGTTCTGAGAGCTTGACAAGCTGATGGGCAATTCAGAGGCCTTGGTTTATTTTACCTCATAGCTGAATCGAGAGAGAGAGAGAAAGCTTTTTTTTCAATTATTCAGACATTTAAAGATATAATATTTTAACCACTTGTTTCTTCATTTAATCTTTTATTAATTTTAAGTTCCTTTTTTATTTTTAACTGTTCTCCAGGCCTTGTTTGGCTAGTATTCATATAATATGAAATTTTTTAATAACAGTCTTGATGCGTTCTGACCATAGATCTGCTACAAAAATTTCTTAAGCAATCTCTACTCCCCTATTTATCTCTTTATGCTTTTGACAAGAACAGATTCTAATATCTCCTATCTAATGTTTTTGGAAAAACAGCTTTTGATTTTTAAGCCCATGGCAATCTTAATTTTTTTATTAATCATTAATTACACCCTTTTTTTGATAACCTGTAAACTTTAAACTTTTTCAAAATATTGCATTTTAACAATACTTTTAATATTTTAACATATTAAATTTTAAATTGCTGTCATAATTTTATTTCTTCATTTTAACTTTTATTTTTGACACTGTCTCAGCTTTTTTTTTTATTATTTTATCTTGACAATTTTAAATTTATTTATTTATTTTTTTGGTGGGGGGAGGAGCTTTTTTTTTTATTATTTTATCTTGACAATTTTAAATTTATTTATTTATTTTTTTGGTGGGGGGAGGAGGAGGAACTTCAATTTATACATGTGAAACAACCTAATTGTTTCAATATATATATATATATTGTTTACATAGACTTTCCTGTATAAACCTTAGAAATTAAGTGTGCTTTGGTATTAGTCCTGTTGTGATGTATTATTCCTATGATGTATTATTCTAAGTTTGTGATGTTTCAGATAACATCTCCAAGTGATGTGTGAACAAATTTAATCAATATAATTTGTCCACAGCTATTGTGAATGTCTTACTTCAAACACATCATACACTTAGATTAATATGTCACTTAAATAATAATACATCATAGCACATGTAATAAGAGAAAATATTAGAAACATGTATTAATTATGGAAAAAAGAAAATAACACATTAAAAAATTAAATGAACATGTACTTATGAGTTGTGCATTTTTTGGACAACACTGTGTCTTACTGGAAACTTCATTTTCTCTCTCTACATACTGTGGCACTTTTGCACAGACATAAACCACATGTTAAATATTAAAAAAAAACATAGAAAAATGTAACTTGAAGATAATGAAGTGTAACTTTAAATTAAGATAATATTTTAAAAAATATTTCAAAAGAATAAGAAATATTTCTGGCTATTAAAAAACCCCAAAACATTTAGCAAAAATAAATAAAACATAAATATAATAAAGTTTAACTAGAAATGTATTTTCAAATTAAAAAAAAAATTTACAAATGATGAGAGTCAATGTGGTGTACTGTACTGTGTAATGTGTTCTAGAATGGAATAAAATCTCTGAAAAATTTTCAGTGAAAAAAAAAACACAGTATTAGCAAGGACAACATGATAGCACAAAAGTTATTGAAAGAACAAAATCTCACAGGCAGTATGGTTTTTTTAATCTCACTGGTCACCATGTACATCTCTTAATCATTGACATGGATTAGTCATGCCAGTATTCATTCTGGTTGCCATGACGTTGTTCTCTTAATATTTGAATAAATATTACAAAACAAAAATGTCATTGGAGTAATATGTCATAGCAAAACTAATACCAAAGTACCAAGTTAAAAAAATAAAATGTATATTTAAAAACTTAGTAAAAAATTCCAAATGTACATTTATTTTATATTGTTTCTATTTTGCATTAAAAAGATTACTTTCTATATAATCTTGTAATTTTTTCTTTGACATAATAATTGTTTTATTATGTTATATTTCTTTTATTGTTGTTTAAAGTATATATATATATATATATATATATATATATATATATATATATATATATATATATATATATATATATATATTATATATATAATCATTACAAGCATAAAGCTAAACTAGTCAATATAAAATCAAAACTACCCCAAATCTAAAATTAAACCAGACCAGCATAAAAATAATATTAAAACACAACCTAAGGTTTCACTGCTACAAGCAGACTTCTCAAGTGTAAAGAACTACAAAAAACCACACATTATATATACTATTAAAAACTACCCACAAATCCATTCACTTCCCATCCACCCTTAATATTAAAAGAACTCTTAAATAAGTTAATTGCTTCAGAATAATAAATTTTCAATAATAAAGACTCTTTAATTCTTCTTTTGATTTCATTTCTCTCAAAGAAGACAACCTTAGCTTCATCAAAATCAATAGTGTAGAATTGTGTGTAGAAATAGTAAATTGTTTGGAAATAAGAAAATTGCTTGGAAAAGGGGTGTTACATTGAATAATTTATTAAATAATACAAAAGAAGTTTTTGATAGAAAGACTATTCCTGGTGTGGTATATTTTATTCCTTGTTTATTTTGTAAGAAGGTTTACATAGGTCAGAGTAGTTTGAGTTTAAATGAAAGAATAAAGGTTCATAAAAGTAGAGTTAAAAATAGATATCTTAGTTCTGCTTTGTATGTCCATGAAAAAGATACAGGCCACACTATTGATTTTGATGAAGCTAAGGTTGTCTTTTTTGAGAGAAATGAAATCAAAAGAAGAATTAAAGAGTCTTTATTATTGAAAATTTATTATTCTGAAGCAATTAACTTATTTAAGAGTTGTTTTAATATTAAGGGTGGATGGGAAGTGAATGGATTTGTGGGTAGTTTTTAATAGTATATATAATGTGTGGTTTTTTGTAGTTCTTTACACTTGAGAAGTCTGCTTGTAGCAGTGAAACCTTAGGTTGTGTTTTAATATTATTTTTATGCTGGTCTGGTTTAATTTTAGATTTGGGGTAGTTTTGATGATATATATATATATATATATATTGAAGCTGGAAATATAGTACATATTTCTGCTTCAACTAGTGCCAATGTCATCAGCATTAGTGTGGGTTTGAACCCAACCTTTTATAATAACTGACACCCACCTCATAATTGGTGGTAGTATAATTATAAGCAATATTGTAATCTTATATCTAATTAATTTGTATTTTATGATTAACTAACCTTTTATAATAGTTTATTTATTTTATAATATTTGTAAAACTGTATATTATGTTTATTTTATTAAATTGCCATTTATAAGTAATTGAATCCTAGATATCTATAAAATGTTACAAATATTTTAAATTCTTTTATTAAAGTTCATTTTTCTTAAATTAATCAGTTGGTAACATTTTATATTTATCTTTTGATAAATGTGCATTAAAGGATCAATTACGTAAACAGTGTAATATTTGTAAGAAATATTTTGTAAATTTCTATTTAAGTTTATGTCAAATATTAAATTTGAAAGTCATTGTACCAAATTCCTAAAATTTTTCTGAATAAAATTTACATTTTTGTTAATCTAAATCTTAATTAAATAGGCTTTCTTAGTACAATGACTGATAAACTGAATATGCTTGTTGCTGTTTTCTTTTAATTAGCAAATGAAGCCTTAGGGCATGTTAATGCAGAATTATAGATGTCCCTCCAAAGCAGGCACCAACCTCAGAGAACCACTTAGAGCAGTTGCAATTGGCAGTTGTCACTGTAGATTGAATCCTATAGATAAAGCCAGATCAAATAAATAGTGGAAATTTTTGATTGAAGGATTAATATAATTATTTTTTGTGAAGAGTTCACTGAAGAGAGTAGTTTAGATTTAGTACATCGTGATTAAAGAATGACTGGCTAAAAAGATCGACTGTTGCTTTCTGGAGCTCTGTCCCACCAGCTCATCAATGCCCTTCTGGTGCTCTCAAGATCCAGCCCGAGACAATACTGTGTCAAGGAAGCCTGCTGAGTGATCTGACTTTATATAACTGCCTGTGTCAAGCCATGTAACATCTACTATTTGGTTGAGGTAACCCCAATTTGCCACATGCCACTAATTCTACATTATGTTGTTTTCTATATGTTAATTTATATTATCTATATCTGATTATACAACTTAGTTTTAAAATGTGTCATTTAATTTTTTTTCTCTTAAATTTAAAATTTCAGTTCTTATCAAAATCCCACATTATTTTGATGCGGCAAATTTAAATTAAATTTTGTTGATTTATTTATAATATTGACTTACTGAAATTGCCAAGTACAAAATTCAATGAGCTATTAACTTTAAATTCTCTCCCTCTTATTATCTCCAGTCAAAATCATTACAGGAGACTTATTTCCCATAAATTAATTAATAGAAAGCTTGTTTAGTTCTGTACATCATATTATAAATTTATTTTGAATGATTGAAATTATTTTAAGAGCATCTTATTATTACCTCCAATTTAAAGTAGTCCTACATTTTTTCTGAAAGAATAAAGAATTTTAGTAAATCAGTTAAGTAAATCTATTATGATTTCTGTAAAACAAATGTCTTAAAAGAAATCATCGGAAACACATTCATCATAGCATTTTATCAGTATATATATATATATATATATATATATATATTGTAGATATATATAGTATTAAATTATTTAAAAAAAAAAAAATTTTTATTCTTTTATACATACAGAGATTTATATGTATAGATTTATTATTATGAATAAGCAGTTCTTTTTTTTTGATTTATTATATAATATTTTTTTTTTATTATTAAATAATATGTGTTAAATTTATTTAACTTTCATTTTGTTAAAATAGAGTAAGTCAGAAAAGTGTGAAATAAGGATTGTTAGATAAGGAGATAAAAAAATGTACACGTGTGAAACAATGAATAGATCTGACAAACACAAAGATGCTTTTACACTTATTCTGGTGGTATGGATGGCCAGCTTTGTTGTTATCTGTATCTTAAAATTATTTTTACAAAAGAGGTGCTTTGATGTAGATAACGATAGCGATCAATTTTAAGTCTTTATTAATTGTGACCAACGTCAAACTTGTGAAGCTTTGATTTTTTTTTAAGATAAAGATTTCCAGATGTTTTTTTTTTTTCTTTGGTTGAAATTCACGATATAAATAATTTAAACAATTTTTTTTAGGCAGTCAGTCTTAAATTTTTTTAGAGAGATGATCAGTCAGTCTTAAAAAAAATTTCTTTAGAGAGATGATGAGTTAGTCATTAATTTTTTTAGAGTGAGAGTCACTCAAATTATTATTATTATTTTGAGACTCAACTCAGTCGGTCCTTCCTTGTTATTATTCTTAAGCAGAAATGTAAGCTCGGATTTTTTTTAAAAGAGATGAGTTTATTTTTTTCTCCTCTGGAAAGTTGAAAAAAAATGAAATTGGTTTATTAGAATTTAGTATTAGAAAAAGAAATGAAAAAGATTGAATTTATTATAAGTTAGTATAATTATAAAAAGATATTATATTTGGTTATGTATACTATGCCTCTGCATTGCTACATTTTTTCCTGCTTCTGGTTATAAAATGATAAAATTGATCTGTTATGATATGTTCAGTATAAAAAATTAATTTTGAAAAAGTATATGATGTTTTTCCTAGTTCCTGTCTTATTAAGTATTGCTTGAATGGAAAATAAAATTTAAAAGTATGTAAATTTGAATAAATAAATTTTTTGATTTACAATCTTAATTAAAATTATTTTTTAAAGAGGAAAAAATAATTATTATTAATATTATATTTTTTTTTAAATGTAGATAAGTGTATATGATTGAAGAAAAGAAATCAATTGTTCATTATCTTAAAATATTGAATATTTTTTTTTGTTGTTGTTGTTGTGAAAAGTAGTCTGATATTAAATAGGTTATAAAAGTATTATGTTTCTTTAGATTTTATTTTTATTATTAAAAGTAAACTTAATTTATGTAAAATTTTTTTTTTGATAAGAAAATTAAAGATTTTTATTATAGTTATTTGAATAATCTATAATTTTAAATTTTAAACTTAAATTTTTATTATTTTTTTTTATTATATATTTATTTAATGTTTTTTTTATTGTTTTATTGTTATGTATGGACTATAAATATATGTTATATTTTTTTTTATCTTGTTGTATTAATTATATATTATTTTATTTTCTTTGCTATAAGGTTGTAGAAAGGATATTTTTATATTGTGATTTTTGGGTTTTTTAATTATATTTATTATGTGGTGATGTGTATGTTTTATAAGAATAGTTTATATATGTTAGTTTAAAATATAAATTAAAAGTAGGGATTATTTGAATGAATGAATGTATAATTTTGAAATTTATTTTATGTATGTGGTAAAAGTTTAAATATTTAGATATTATTTTTTTTTATATTGATTTAAGTATTATTTTGAGTTAAAGTGAAATATATATTAAGTTTATTTGTTATTTTGATTTTTATATTATATGATTTATTTAATTGTTGATTTGTTTAAAGAAAGAGTAGAGTGTTAAATATAATTATATATTTAATTGGTTTGAGTAATTATTAAGAATATTATGTTTTTTTTTTTGTCTTAATTTATCATTTTAATTCATATATTTGAGTTATTAAGTATTACATTGTATATATTGAGATATGAATATTGTTAAAATAATAGGTAAACTAGAATGTTGATATTTAAGTATTTAAGGATTATGCTTGAGTAAAATTTGATTATAGTTAATAGAAGTAAAATTGTGTTGTGTATAATTTAGTCTCTCATAAAGATGTATTTTTATTAAATGTTTAATATATTTAAATTATGTCGATAATTTTATAAATTATATTTAAATTTAATGTTTAAATGTATATTTTAGTAAATAGGGGTTTGAAGAATATTATGAGAGATTATGATGTAATCTATCATTAGTATTATTAAATAGTATGAAATAGGATTTTATAGTTATAAGTTTTAAAGATGATTTATTGTTGTGAGTTTATTGTATGGCTGGTATATATCTATTATAATATTGTTATGTACTATTATATTATTATGTATACTATTATTATCATTATTATGTATTATTATATATATATTATTATTTATTGTGTAAAAATTAGTTAAATGATATATAATAATGGTCTTCCATGTTGTTTAGAGATTATAGATTATATGTCTGTTATAATTAATGATAATTTATAATTTTGATTATTATAAATTTGTAATATTGGGTCTTGTATTTTATCTATAGTAAAATTAAGAATGTCATTTTTGTTATAGTTAGTATGTGTATAAATATGTACTGATGAGTTTGATAGTACTATAAATAGATACTTATCTAGATTGAAAAATTAGTGGCTGGGAAACAATGTACTTAGTAAACTGAATAAGATGTATCATCCCTTTCAACTTCTAATATTATTTTATAAAATATATTTTTTATAAGTTGTTGAATAAAGTGTGATATGATGAATGGTCTTATATATTTGGAAGAGGAAGAAGGATTCTTTGTTAGAGAATTAGTATTGGAAACATAAGCACTCCAGGAATCTCAATGGGTACTTTTATTGTTTCTATATTTAATATTATTTTTATTGGATGAAATGGATATGTTTTATTGTTAGATGGCAATATATAAATAAATAAAGAATTTTAATGTGATATTTTAATGGAATATTCTATAATTTCTCTATCTATATGATGATAATATAGTTAATGGAGATTGGATAGATATATCTATAATTATAATTTCCTATTTAATATTTATATGGTTAATGTATTAAAATAGAAATTATATAAAATATTTTATAATATAAAAATTATTAATTAATTTATAATTAAGAGGTATATATATATATATAATTTGTCAGAAAATAGAAAATTTGTGATGTATAATTTATTATGCTGTATATAGCCAAACTTCACCAGAAGTGAGTTTGATATTTAATGCCCAATCTGTCTAGGTTAATTAAAGACAGTCCTATTTTGTAATCTTCCATGATGAGTTATTTGAAATATTTGTAAAGTGTGGAAAACAATTTAATTTTAGTTTTAATTCTTGCCTTTCCTTTTATAGTGTAATTTCTGATTGATTCAGTAAGGGCCTAAGGTTTCTGGAACTTTCCATTATGTCAGGGAGCCGATTATTTTAATCAGGAATTAAGTTATTAATTTTGTTAGTGATACACTATCTATCTATATATGTCTAAGGCATTATGTATTTATAGCTACAACCATTCATTTATTATTAGTATTTTGCTTTGCTGCTTACTCCTCAGGATCTTCGGAAATTTAACTATGACCAGTCCAATCTTTCACACTCCCTCAAAGTAGATGTAGTTCATACCAAGGGATCCATTTTTGGGCATTGCCATTTAATATGTGTATGGAAAGGCTAGCACATCACATTTATTATTATTATTCAGAGACATGTTTTGGCTGGAGGGTCAGCATTTCTCATCATCCACCTGTATAAACCAGGGATTTCTTTTAAGCAAAGCCACCCAGAGGTTCATAACAGACCTCATTTATTTTTGTTGTAATCTATAACAGCATACTGCCTTCATCATTTTATATCTTTATTTGTTTGCAAACCTGAAATGCTCTCTGCCATGATGGCACATCCTTCACAAACCAATTGTGTTAATCAATTAAATCTGACTGTATAATTGTCAATTATTTATTTAAGAACTATTTTGCTTCCCACACTCATTATATACAAATGATTTTAAATGTAATCGTGTTTTAAATGCCCATCTTTCATGTCTGGTAATATATATATATAGATTTATTTGTAATGTCTTAAAGAGGGCTAATAATATTTTATTGCTGATTGGTTCCTGGCAAACCAATTAATCATTTTTTTTACTTTGTTAATCAAAGCTGTATCAAAATGAATTCAAGAAAATAACCAAGTTGTATAAACAAAACCCGAATTATTATGTATAACAAAACTTATTTTATAACTCAATTTCTTAATAAATTCATATAATATTATTATTTTCAATAAGCCTCATTTGTCATCACTCCAAATCTCTATGGTTAATTACTCTATTTATCTTTCTTTGATTTAAATTCACTTCTTTGTAATGTTGCCAGAAAGAATTATCATTATTACAGTTCAAACCATTAGTAATCGATATCCAATCACCTCTGTACCATTCTGAAATTCACTAAATCATTAATTTCTTATATAAATCTAGTCATTGGACTTTATATATTGGTGAGTACTTGAAACCTTCAGGTGAAAATTATGAATATTGTTTACATGTAAAAATAAATATTAAGCGTATATTTTAAAATAAATTTAATAAAAAATGTTTTCAGGTTAAATTGATTTCTCAGATACCAAAAGTAAAATGTAATTGACAGGAATGTATGAATGTGCATTTGTATTTAAATATATGTCAGCAATATAAATTTATATTCATTAAAGTGCATGATTGGGGAAGTAAATAAATCATTTAATTTTGAAAGAGTATATTGGTATTTTGATGACCTGTGATTTTCTCTAATCTCTTCTTATATTAATCAAAGGGAAAGAAGACACTGAGAATATATGTTAATAATAAGAATAATTTATACTCTGTTGTGGTGTTTTAGTTGGTAGGGAGTGGTTATCATTGAATACATGCAGACTGATTTTAAAGAGTTAAATACAAATTGACATATATATTTGTATATCAAAATAATATAATTTATTCTATTTATTATTAGTCATGCACATTCATATGATTTAATTGAATTGTATATCAAATATTTAGTTATTTGATTTGATATTCATGGAAAGTTAACAAAAGTTCTATACCATAAGTTCTATGTAATTGTTTAACAAATAAGTATTGTGTTGATATGTTTAAGGATAATATTACTTTCTGTAGACAATTAAGATTACCCTGCTATGCATGCCTTCATATAGTTATTTTAAGTGTTATTTTGTATGTCTTGCATTATAACTATGGCTTTAGGAAATGCTTATATGCACCTGTCATTGTATTTGTGGAGTGTTGTTTAGTGACATGATCATATATTTTGTTTTTAATTTTATGCACTAATTTTATGTGTAAGGTTTGATAGATTTAAATTGTGATACATTATAGATGGCACTATTATGGCGATGATGACTTGAAATCATTATTAAAATCTTCTAGAGTTGCAACAAGATACTTCAGTAATGGGCTTTTTTTTCTTAAAATTCATTTCCAAATATACTATATTTCAAACTTAAGAGCATATACACAAAAAACATCATCACGAAGATGGGTAGAAAGTGCTTATGACAATATATTAAAGACAACCTTACATTTGGTGTTAGAGGAAAAAAAATCATTTAAATTTGAAGTCAATTTATTTAGAGAAAAGAAATCATTTAGAAGGTATAAAAAAAAGGTCAAACTTATCTGGAGCTTTCAGTGAAGATAAATTTCGAATAATGGATTATAAATTATTGATTATTTTTTAATCAGCAATGTGTTTGAAACAATTTTGCTGTACTATTTGTTAAATAGGGATAATTACATATTTATTTTCTTTATTGGTATTTCATTTAATAAGTAGATTAAAGAGAATCATAACCTCTTATACTATGACAGAAATAATTAGGTATTGTGATGATTATAAGTTGAAATGAAGAAAAGAGAAGAAAATATGTTCAATGATAATTATTTATTTTTATTGTAAAATTTTAAAATAATATATTGGCTACAGCATCATTTATGGCATCAAGGAAACCTGAAATAGAAGAAATACATGTCCAATAAAATTGGGATTTAGACTCAATATGAATTGACTTACAGGTTCTGATAGAATCTGGTGACATTCAACTGAATTAACAAGAGTTACTTCAATGCAAAATATACATTAACCTTGTACCATCATTTCTGCTCCAACATTTCATTTACCTAATGGCCATAATGGTAACTGGCATGTATGGGTTTCAGAGTCCCATCATTACATTATATACAGATGTGTATATATATTTAATCATAAAAATGACAATCTTTCTTACACTATTATTGTCATATTTATATTAAATCGTTGCTCTCTATTTCTGATATCAAATTGCAAATTTAAAATGAATCAATTTATATTGGTTTTCTAAATTGTATAAATGTGAGGAAGCTGACAAAATATTAAACAAGCCAACCTACAACATGCATCAAGTTTTAGCAAAGATTCATTCAATACAGAAAATAATATTAATTTCAAAAGAGAGATTTATAATATATTTATAAACAAAATGTTAAATATTAAGTATATAAATACTATGCTGATGCAGTGTTGACAATATTAGATTATGTACACACTCCATGTTGAAATCTTGCACCAGAGATTAGTGCATTAATATAAACAGGTTAAGAAAATTTTATTGTTCTATAATTACATATTATTAGATGTGTTGTACTAATTAATCTTTACATATTTGATGTTTAGTTATTTACTCATAAAGTTAGTTATTTACTCATAAAGATATTAAAATGATTAACAATTAACTGTAATTTGTAAAATTTAATTATTTTGTATATTGAATGAAGTTTTCTTATGCTTGGAATTTTTCTCTGAATAAAGTCATTTGGTAGACTATTTTTTGTATTAGATTCAAATTGAAAATGTAAATTGGTTTATATTATATTGGCAAGTACAAATGTGTAATCAAAAAGTGGCACACTAAACATCACGTGATCACCATTCTTTATGCTTAAACACAAGCTGTTTACACAGAGGCTAAACTTTTTATACAGTAGCACAACTCAGTGCAAGCGAGAGTAACTGATGAAAGCCACCAGCTAGAAACTAATGTGGGGATATTAGATGAATAGACACTAGATAGGGATTTTATACACACACCTTCCTGCATCCCTTGATTACTGTGGCTTGCACTGATGGGCATTAATGTATGGATAGTTTAGCCTCTGTGTGAGGTCACACATTCATATAAAGAACATGAGATAAAATTAGTTCCTCCCAATATTACATATTATTAGAAATGCTATATTATTTACTGTTTTACCTAAGCATATGTATATGACATCTATTTTATAGTTGACTATTTAAAAGAACTTCAAAATATAATTTATAATGTAAATGCCTATATTTTAATTAAAAAAATATCATTATCCAATTGGCTTTAGAATCATCAAATTGTTTTATTCAAAATAGTTCATTAAAGATTTGAGTATTGGATGGGACATTATTTTCCCTTCATTCACAGATCTTAATGATTGTACTAAAGTGTGCCGGACAACAGGTTTCTACACGCATATATATATGTTAATAAAAATATAATAAATGCTTACATGTGAAGCATAAGGTTTTATTTAGATATATATGTTTGGATATACTGCACAAAAGATACATTTTTAAATAATGCTATTTAAAAAATTACAAGGTCACAAAGTGAGAAAAACAGACTGTATTAAGAAAAAAAAAATTATTGTAAGCTAAAATACATCCTGTCATTTTTGTCATTGCCTGAGAGAAAGCATCTCTATAACTCAAGAAAAAAAAATGTTTGTAAGAGTGAAGAAGTCAAAATAAATAAACGGAAGTTGACTTTTCTTAAGGCGATGTCAATAATGTTACCTGTTCTAGCGAGGAGTTTTAAAATAATGAAATATTTGAAAAATGTATAAATTGAATTCTAAATTTCTTTTACAACACTTAATCTTTAATAATTTAAAATGTCTAAGATCAAGATAAATAAATGTTTAAGGAGTCAAAGTTTAAATTAAAGTAAGTTACGATATGAAGATTAAAAAAGTCTTTTACTAAAGACATGTTCTATAATAGTTGTTATTGTATATAATTTTGGGGGAAAAATTATAAATAACATCATCTTCATCGTTGTGCAGTCTTTATTATTTGTGTATGTTTCAGTAAATTTAAAAGTTTTTAAATTGTTATCTGTAGTTCAAATTCCCATCTGAGATTATTAATGATCAAAGAAAGTAATGGCCTTTCTTACCAGGTATTTCAAAAACTTACTAGTGAAGACTTGAATAAATTTCTGTGATTTTTTTCTGCTCTGTCCTGCAATAAAAGGATATTCTTTACTGACAAATATTGACCATTTATCTAAAAAATATAATCTTAAGTATAATTGGAACTTTAAAAAAACATTTTTCAAGTTTACCAAAGCATTACCTGGCATTATAAGACCTTATATCTTTCAGTATTTAACAATGCATCGTATATTTCCAAGTCATTTCAGTAAATATTTTGACTTTATTTATGCACTCGTATACCGTATAGACTTTTTTGATTATACAAGTCTATGACGATCGTATTCGAAATGTTAATTATATATCTATTTTTTAATTTATTTTGCCAATTTATTCAGACTATATTTAGCAGTATAAATCCATCTAAGTTGTATCTTAGATTTTGTAAGCAGACTAATGGTCTTTTATATTAAATTCAAGAGATTCAGATATTTTATTGGTATATATAACAAATTAAAAAGACTATTTTAGTGGAGTTATATACATATTATAGCTAAAATAGTAACATACAGAATTCATTTATCAAATTTATTGTATGACTGTGAGACCTGGATTTTCTCAAAATATAATATAATGGTATATATATATATATATAAAAACAAATATATATATATATAAAATATATATATATATATTTAAAAATGTCTTTAGGAATGTGAAAATTAGGACTAATGAATATGTTATTTTCAGGTTATTGAAAATAATACAATAATGGCTACTTTTGTAATTACATTCGAATATCGGCCTTTCAAGCCAATTGTGCAAACGCTTTGCGAGTGTTAAATAATAAATGAATACCCTCTGATCAATACAAAATATAGAATTTATGCAGGAATAAAAAGAATCCCTCTTATTCCTACGACTCAAATATTTATATATGAGCAAATCTGAAGTACTGGCACAGAAGGTGTGACAATAGAACGGTCACTTTAAATTACTATATAGAATGTCTGACAGAATGACTCCGATGAAATTTTCTAGAATTTACTAAACGTCATTCCAACTGAAACTTAATCATATATATAAATAAGCATTTATTTTTATAGTGTCTGTATACAATTGTAATTACATTCGAATATCGGCCTTTCAAGCCAATTGTGCAAACGCTTTGCGAGTGTTTCGCTATAAAAATAAATGCTTATTTATATATATGATTAAGTTTCAGTTGGAATGAAGTTTAGTAAATTCTAGAAAATTTCATCGGCATCATTCATTCAGACATTGTATATAGTAATTTAAAGTGACCGTTCTATTGTCACACCTTCTGTGGCAGTACTTCAGATTTGCTCATATATAAATATTTGAGTCGTAGGAATAAGAGGGATTCTTTTTATTCCATTATAAATTCTATATCTTATATTGATCAGAGGGTATTCATTTATTATTTAACACTCGCAAAGCATTTTCACAATTGGCTTGAAAGGCCGATATTCGAATGTAATTACAATTGTATACAGACCCTATAAAAATAAATGCTTATTTATATATATGATTAAGTTTCAGTTGGAATGACGTTTAGTAAATTCTAGAAAATTTCATCGGCGTCATTCATTCAGACATTGTATATAGTAATTTAAAGTGACCGTTCTATTGTCACACCTTCTTTGGCAGTACTTCAGATTTGCTCATATATAAATATTTGAGTCGTAGGAATAAGAGGGATTCTTTTTATTCCTGCATAAATTCTATATCTTGTATTGATCAGAGGGTATTCATTTATTATTTAACACTCACAAAGCGTTTGCACAATTGGCTTGAAATGCCGATATTCGAATGTAATTACAATTGTATACAGACACTATAAAAATAAATGCTTATTTATATATATGATTAAGTTTCAGTTGGAATGACATTTAGTAAATTCAAGAAAATTTCATCGGCGTCATTCATTCAGACAGTATATATAGTAATTTAAAGTGACCATTCTATTGTCACACCTTCTGTGCCAATACTTCAGATTTGCTCATATATAAATATTTGAGTCATAGGAATAAGAGAGATTCTTTTTATTCCTGAATAAATTCTATATCTTGTATTGATAAGAGGGTATTCATTTATTATTTAACACTCGCAAAGCGTTTGCACAATTGGCTTGAAAGGCCGATATTCGAATGTAATTACAATTGTATACAGACACTATAAAAATAAATGCTTATTTATATAAATGGCTACTTTTATAAAATCATATCTTCATTAAATTGGATACATGACAGAAATAAACATTATAAGACTTTATAAAAATGTATTTTATTTTAAACTTGAGTATGGTATTCATGAGAAAATCAGATCTATTTTTGCTAAAAGAATGTCTCAGAGACATAAAAAATATGATATTTATTGTTTTTATTGAAAAGATGTGGCTTGAGGGTAAAATATAAGATCTAGATGTACAACAGAATTGAAATATTTCAGAAAGAAATGTTTGCTGTGGATGAAGATAAAAGTCAAAATTCTGAAATATTATATTACCAAACTAAAACATCATGATGTATTTATAGGGGATTTTAACCCAGACTTTCAGGTTTCCGTCAGTCAGCCACTCCATTTTATACAACTAATACACACATCACATTCCCTATGATTACATCTAGATTAAGTACATATACTATAATTGTATTTAAATATTAAGGATTCAGTCTGAATTATGCCCACCCATCTTCTGTGTATTTAAATGGTATTAAGCTGCTACATATGAGGTATTACAATGACTTATAGTCAACATTGTATGATAAAAAAATGGAAAACAAGGGCTTTAAACATGTCGTCATTAGATTTTCAATGATATGGATAGCTGAAAAATTGGAACCTAGAAAAAAGTAAAACCTGTTCATTAAAGTTTGAAGATTTGCCATCTTAATATAAACCAAGTGCTGATTATATATATATATATATATATATATATATATATATATAATCAGCACTTGGTTTATATATATATATATATATATATATATATAGGTGATGATGATTCAAACCAGTGGATGAGATCTGGTTCAGCATGAGATGCTTATATTGAAGATCATTTATTTTTTCACATGTATGTCATTATGTATATTGATTATTTAAAATGGAATGGATGACTGAAGGGATTTTGAAATTCTGGATCCAAATCCCCTGTAATTATATCTAGTTTAAGTATATATACTATATTTGTATTTAAATATATTATCATTATGATAAATATGTAAACATACTATTTGTTTATTGATTGGATTGGATTGTCTTAACAAAACCTTTTTCTATCATTTTATTATTTGTCCACTCTATTGTTTGTGGAATTGGAATTACCATACTTTATTTTATTGGTAGATTTTTTATGATTATAATGCCAAAATTAAAAGAACAATTAATTAAAATATTTTATTGATAAACAAATGAAAGATGGAAACAGAAAATCGAACATTTTTGTCAACATAAATATATAATTAATTTCTTTATAGAGATATTTCCCTTATCTATTATTAAGAACTGAATATCTTTAAAAAAAGTATTAATATTTATTCAAACTTTTTAAATACATGCATTATTATTTTCTTATCAGTTATGGATGGCCTGCCAGTAACAGTGCCAGATATTGTATTTTAATGTAATGCTTTAACACAATGAGTTATTCTGACAAAGGCTGCAGTCAGTAGAAATTTCATATGTTTATCTATGAGTGTCCTCAATTTTCCAGTTTTTTATAAGAGCAAAGTTAATTAGTGGCTTCATTATTTACAATCAAACTGGATTGACTTATGGGGTTATTTGCCATAGTCACTTGGCCACACTCATGTCAACAGTTACTTTTTAATATTTTTGTTTATATTTTTTTTAACTAATAATTTGTACTTTCTAAATAAAATATATGTTCATTGGTGCATGCATAGTCAACCCAGTATGATTGTCTGTAATGTCTGGAAACTTCTAATTAATATTGTTTCCAAGAAAAATGTGAAAAAATCTGGATGACTTTTATGAATAAGTATATAAAATTTTTGCAGACTATTGTCTTTGATGGAATAGCACATAGTATTAGAGCATTACATTAAAATTCAATATTCAAGAATCTAAATGTACATGGATGATTGCCATTCTATTATTGTCTTTAGTCAAGCTAGCTACACTTGAATAAGAAAAAAAAATACAACTTGAAACATTGTGTTAAACTTACATGTGTGGTATTATTAACAAGCTGGTGTATGTCAAAAGTTTGAATACAGTTTATTTAAAAAAAAAACAATTAGTTCTTAACATTAGATAATAGAAGTAGACAAACAAATAATTAATGCTAAAGTGGTATTGTCACAAACCTTCAAAAAACAAAAAATAGATAATAGTTTTAAATTATAATAATAGCAGCTTGTTTGTAACAATACAAAAGTAAAAATTTTGTAAATTTAAAATTATCTTTAATTCAGATCTCACAACAATATTACAAAAAGAAAAAAATCATAAAAAGAGAAAAATAATGTGATAATACTGTATTACACTGTACCTGGAAAATCACATGAACATGTTTTGTCCTCCAACCAAGATCATATGTTAACCACTAGTTCTAAGTAATCAAGAGTACCTTTGTATAAATAATAATAATAATAATAATAATAATAATAATAATAATAATAATAATAATAATAATAATAATAATAATAATAATAATAATAATTATTATTATTATTATTATTATTATTATTATTATTATGATGATGATGATGATGATTATGGTGATGATTTTGTAACATTTTTATAATTGAAAAGTACTACTTTTTTTTACATTATGGGGCAGCTTATATATGTGCGTGTTTGTGGGTTTATGTATGCACAAACGTCAAACATGCCACAACATTTATATTTATTTATAGCCTACCCAAATTAGAATCACTCTTCTAAAATGGCAAATGCCTCTTAAATTGACTATGGCTTAATATTTCTTTCTAATTATAATTTATATAGTAAATGTTATAATTATAATTCCAGTTTCATTTAATTACTACTACTGCTTACTAATACATTTATTATTAGAATTATTATGGATGCAGAAAGAAAAAGAAAATAAGCCCCAAAACTATTCTTCATAATATTAAAAGAATAAGAATGTTGAGCTGAGCATCCATAGAAATATATCATTTCATTCAATCATTGCTAATGTTGTATTTCTCTGTAAACATATTCTCTGATATATATATATATAAGATATATTTTGTGGGTTCATCCATGTAAGATTTTAATAAGTTATTCCAATGTTTTGTCTTGATTACACAAACTGTCTTTGTAGAGGCGCTGTAAACTGTCTATAAAGACAGTTGCGCAGGCACTATAAACAATATTCACAATAAATGTTCAAGTTCGACAACAAGAAAAATAAGGGTATAAAATTGAATGAATTGAGATCAAATAAAAAATTCAAAATTTGCAGAGTAATTTGTTTTCCAAAACATTTTCCAAATGTGAGGAATTTAGCTGTGTCATCGTGTTTGTTGATAGAATTAGTACCTCAATAATTTCTCTAATGTTACATCGGTATACATTTTCACATCTAGATAGGATCATGTTCCTGTTCGTAGAAAACTCATTATTGTGAACTGAATCCTTAGCTTGGATTGAATGTGTTGACAAAGATGAACATTGCTTTACTGCACTACCGTTTTCATCCCTTCTAGTACTGATGTGATGATTACTCATACCCACATAAGAAGACTTACAAATACCACATGAAATCTCATAAAATCCTAGAGCCCCAAGAGGTATTGAAAATATATATATATATATATATATATATATATATATTGTCCCTCTTGATGTTAATATAGTTTGAATACAACAGCTCAATTAAATGTGCATTAAATTTGCATACACTTTAATTTACTTTTATACTATCATATTCTATTAAATTATTACCAATATCAAAATCATATTTCTATAGTATGTACTAATAAATAAGTATTTACAAAAATCTGAGACGGTAAGTTACAAAGCTGTAGTTTACATTGATCAATATCCCCAAGCCTGCCAATAGCTAAGAATACTATTACCTCCTTACTATCCTATCACTACTCTACGCTTCTTATGGCTTTTAAATAAATAAATTATCTTAATAATAAAAATAAATCTCAACTTTTAATAAAATATAACTAAATATCTCGGCTCTTCTAATTATCTTAAAGAATAATAATCCATGAAATAGTATGATAGGGTTTATATCAAACCTAAATACACCTAACTATTCTAATATAATATACAATACATCTTAGGTATAACAATTTTATCATTTCGTTATATCATCAATTATTAAATAAATAATCATATATATCTTTATTTTCTAGTATCTTATTCTGAATAGATCAAAATCTTATAATTCAATAATCTGTGCAAAATAACATTGTACCTTTAATGTGCATATAATTACCTTATGCCTATAATATTATTTAATTCAATCAATTCTAAAAATATCAAATTGTGTTTATTTCAAAAAATAATAATTCGGCAAATATATGTTTATTCAATACGTTGTCAAAGGTGGTGCAAAAAACCTTTAAAAAATTAAAAATTTTATTAATACAATTTTACATATTTACGTTCAAAATTAGAAAAAAAGAATAAATAAGAAAATAATATACTATTTTACTTATTAACATTCCTAATAAGTAATTATATTCTTTAATATAATAATTTTCAAACAGACTTTAAAAATCAGTGAACTCAATATTAAATTATTAAAATATTTAGTAGTATTAAATAAACTTTATTAATAAACCTATTACTTTTCATTCCACAGTGTTTCTTTACTATTAGTATTCTTTAATAGATATAGAACAATTATTTTTGTAATGTAATAATAATAATTGATTATAATTTATATTTCTAATCTTCATAATTTATCAAATATTTACTATATGTACTTTTATAATATTTAATTATATTATTTCAAATTCTAAAGTTTATATTAGATAAATTCTTGTTCTTTTCTATGAAATTATTCTTTACTTTTGTGTTTTCTCTCCTTTTAATAACTTCTTTCTAAAATATCCCAAAATTATTAAACAAAAAATCTCAACTTTAAATAAATACTAATTATCCAAATATTTATATTCTCTCATATTGGTAAATCTTCAATCCAAATATAATTCTACTAAAACTTAATAATTTATCCAATAAAATAAAATAAATATAGACTTTAAATCTCTCTAACTGCAATAAAATAATTACTATGAATAAAAATAATTTAATATATAACAAAAAAATATAATTTATTTAAAGATTATAATTTTTCTAAGTATGTATGTTGCTCGTATTTATATCATAAATTCAAATTATCATTTAAATAAAATCACGCATATAATTGTGGTATTTTTTTAAAAATATTTATACTTCATTCAAATAAATAATTTTGTCTAAAGAAAATATAAATATAAAATTATTATTATTATAAATTTTTTACAAAATAGATCTATCCCATCTTCAATATCTTTCTATAAAATAAAAATTTACAATCTTCTTTATATTGTTATATTATATAAGATAAACTTAAATTTTTAATTATTTTTATATTATTTTAAAATCCATCTTATTTTTATAATATATATTTTTATTTATAAATAAAAAAATTATATTATCATTCTCTTTTCCTATATTCTTTATCTATATTCTAATTTATTTTTCTTTTTTTTTAAAAATTTAAATAATTCTTTAAAATAAAAAAGTTATTCTCCATAAGAAATAAAATAAAATTAAAATAGTTTATAGGTCCTGATTTAGTTCTTTAAAGAATATTTTAAAGTTATTATTTTTAAAATTATATATTTATAAAATTCTCATTAATTTTTAATTGTTGTTATGATTTATTATTTTAAAAAATTATAAGATTATTTTCTTCATCTTAAAAGGTTTAAATTATTTCAATATATAATTTTATTATATAAGATTTTTAAATTTATTTAATTATTTTGCTTTTAAAATTACATCATCTTTTAAAATAAATTAAAAAAGTTTTATAAAACTACTTTATTCCTAATATCTTTATAAGATATATATTTAAATTTTATTAAAAAAAATACTTTTTATAAAGAGTATTTTATTCTTAAAATATCTATTTTTAATAATAATAAATTATTTAAAATTATATATTTAAAATACTATTTTTTCCATCTTATTTCTGCAATAGTTTGTCTATTTCTAATAAAGTTTATATATTTTCACTATATATGATTTCCATGTTTTTGTAAATTGAAGGGATGTAGAATTAAATTAACTATGTTTATCATTTAAAATTTTATACTTATTTACAAGTCTTATAATTTTAAATGATTTTAAAAGGTCTACAAATTTAGTGCTTTTTAATAAAATTACTTGAAATTCAATAAATTCTCCTAACAATTATGCTTTATGAGAAATTATTTGATTGTAATTTAAAAATAACTTTGTTTATATTTAATTAAAAATAAATAATGTTATTTAATATTTAATATTTATTCATTATTAAATTTTTTAAAATAATTCTTATCGTTGATTTAAATCACTAAATATTTTTAAAATATTCTTATTTACTTGATTTTAATTTTTTTTATAAGATTATTTAAAATTACTAAGTCTTTTTTATTTTATTTTAAAGAATATTTAAAATATTTAATATTTATTGATTATCTTTATTTTTATTGATTCATATTATTTATAAATTTTAAATAATTTTAAAATATTTACTTTATTAGATAACTTAAGATGTGTGTATTAATAATCTTTTTTTTAAATAAAAAGTCTCATAATCTAAAAATAATAAATTATTTTTAAAATAAATATTTTTAAAATAAAAGATAATATAAAGATTCTAAATTAATAATTGAATTATTGAAATAAATATTAATCTTCTATTTATGTACTATAATAATTAAAATATTTATATTCTTTTATAAATTATTTTATCAAAATAAATATATGATTAATTTACTTGTCTTTTAAATTTTAGTTTTAAATATATTATTAAATATATTAATGATATTATATGAGTTTTTAATATATTATAATAATATATTAAAATTTCTCTCAATTTAAAATTTAATATAAATATCATAGATTGCTTTAATTAATTTTGAAATATTATAGAAATTAAATCATATTAATATATCTTAAATAAAATTTTAAGATTAAAAATTGATGGGATATATATATATATATATATATATATATATATATATATATATATATATATATATATATATATAAGCACATGCAATTCACTTGATCCCATCTCATGAAAACAGATGTTTTTTTAGCTTATAACAGCAGATACTGATAGTACAGTATATATATATATATAATTTGTCTGGGAACTAAAGAATGAATACACACATACAAACACCCAAAAACAACTGTTTATTGACAACAGGGAAATGTGCACTATTTAATTTTAAAAATCTCAATAACGCTTGTCTTTATTATTTGATGAAAAATGTATAATTTGTGCTTTGTATTGTTTTCATTCTCGTAATAAACAATTTTTTTTACTTTATGAATAATGATATTTTTAGGGTAAAAGTTAAATGTAATATATATTGCTAATTTTAATTAACAACAATCGAACATAATTTACTTTAAAAGCATAATTAATATAGGATTTTAAAAGTGATAATTAAAATTGTTGCCTGATAAAATTTTATTTAAATAAAAAAAAAGTTAATTAGTTAATATTTTACATGTAGTAAATTAATTACCTTTTTAAAGCTTTTTAAATATTAAAATTGTTAATATTTTACTTAAATGCTTAATTTAAAATTGAATAAGTTAATACAATTACATAAAATCGAAGAGAAATATATAAACTTAATGTGATTATTTTATTTTTTTTTAAAATATCACTTAATTTAAATTAGAAATAAATTGAATAATCTTCAGTATTAATAAAATTAAAAGGGGAGTGGGGCTAATCTGCATTAAAAAAAACAAAAAAACTAAAGTTTACTACAGTCACGTTTTAAAAAATCCATTACCTCTCAACCGGTAAAATAATCCAGCGGCTGTGTTGTATTCTAATGGATGAAAAGTTTTTATTCCATTGTTTTTATAGGAATTTTTAAAAATTAACCTTTAGATTAAACCTATAAAAGAAGATCCATATCGCTATTATGAAAAATTGTCAAAATAGAACAATGAATTGTAAATTTCTTTATAGAACGACGGATATAACCAATAAATAAATATAATCAAATCGCAAGATGACTCCTAGCTTGTAAATCATTGTGAGCCCAAAGTATTTTATTTCGTGTATATCAAAAATGTATCAACTCATATATATATATAAATTTGGAGATTAATATTTGTATATCACTGCGCAATAAATATTTTACAATACTGTTTAACCCAACATAAGATAATAATTAACAAGGTCATATCAGCCCTATCTTTTTATGCTCTTTTCTTTTGCTTGATCAGTACAAATTAATACATTGTACAGGCTTAAACCTGCATTTATATATGTAATATATTCGGGATTCGAACTCAGACTTTCACACGATCCACTGCTCACAGTGCCATTCATATTGCTGACCCACCTGATCACACACATTGTTGAAAAGAGAGTTTTTTTAATATTCATGGAAAGTAGGTATGAATCTTAAGCTTGAATATTATATATGTTAATGCGCTGGATGTATTATATATATATATTATTTTCATGTTAAATAAAAAAATCTTATAAAGTCTGGGATTAGTAAAAAAAAAATTCTGTTAACTTTTTGTATTTGATTTTATATTTAAAATCAGAAAAATGATTGTACTAAAAAAAAAAAAGAGCTTCACAATATTCTTTCAAGTATTTTTTGCAGCATGTCACTTTTGTAAACATTTTTTTTTTTTAGATTTCATTTTTTGTTAGACAAAAAAATAACTTGTGCTTTGCTTTTAGTTTGAAATAAAATTATCACTATTGCTTTTAGTACTTTTTGTCGATTTTTTAACACTTAAAATTTTAATTAAATTCAGCTTCAAAAAGTTTATAATGTTAAACTTTATTTTATTAATAAATTAAATTATTTTCTAAGTTATCTGATTTATTTTTTATGTTTTATAAACTTCATAATCAAATCAGACTTTGTATTCACTTTTTGTGATATCTCTGAGTTTTTATACATTTAAAAATGCATTACACTGAGATGATATTTAATAAAATTTGGAAAGAAATGTTCAAATTACGAAAACCAAACCTTTATTACAATAACACTATATATATATTACAAAATACATTTTCAAGGGCAATAAATACAAAATATACATTATCCATGTTCATCCATATATACATTAGATTATTAAATCAAGATTTGGGTTAGATCACCCCTGCCACAACTGACAGGTAATGTGAATACAATATTACGAAAGATTACACATGGATAAGCCCTGATTATATATATATATGACAATAGATGGCGTTCTACCAAAAACACCGTCAAGCGTATGTTTGTTTACATAAATGTCAGAGCAAGCATTCACTATCTCTAACTTTAGTTCCATCTTCAGATCATGATTTCAAGCTATTTGCTATCGTCAGTGTAGGACAGGAATAAGAAAATAGAGCTAAACACAAACTCTGAGCATTTATGAAACAGTTTCTATTCAGCATGCAAGCGTGAATCTTTTAGACACGTAATGTCTTCAAACTCAGCATAGCAAGCCAGATAGCTACATGGGTCTGATATCAGTTCAGCATCACCACATAGTAGAATCTATCTGGCTTGCTATAGTTTGAAGACATTACGTGTCTAAAAGATTCACACTTGCAAGCTGAAGAGAAACTGTTTCATAAAGGCTCAGAGTTTGTGTTTAGATCTATTTTATTATTCCTGTCCTTTACTGACGATAGCAAATAGCTTGAAATCATGATCTGAAGGTGGAACTAAAGTTAGAGATAGTGAATGCTTGCTCTGATGTTTATGTAAACAAACATACGCTTGATGGTGTTTTTGGTAGAATGCCATCTATTGTCATAAATACAAGTGTTAGCAAGTTTTAACTTGTGTTTTTTTTGTTTTTCATAAATGTACCTTTGAGGTTTTTCTTGCAATGATATATATTGCAGAGGCTTCTACTATGTGGTGATGCTGAACTGATATCAGACCCATGTAGCTATCTGGCTTGCTATGCTGAGTTTGAAGACATTACGTGTCTAAAAGATTCACGCTTGCAAGCTGAATAGAAACTGTTTCATAAATGCTCAGAGTTTGTGTTTAGATCTATTTTCTTATTCCTGTCCTTCACTGATGATAGCAAATAGCTTGAAATCATGATCTGAAGGTGGAACTAAAGTTAGAGATAGTGAATGTTTGCTCTGACATTTATGTAAACAAACATACGCTTGACGGTGTTTTTGGTAGAACGCCATCTATTGTCATAAATACAAGCATTAGCAAGTTTTAACTTGTGTTTTTTTGTTTTTCATAAATGTACCTTTGAGGTCTTTCTTGCAATGATATATATTGCAGAGGCTTCTACTATGTGGTGATGCTGAACTGATATCAGACCCATGTAGCTATCTGGCTTGCTATGCTGAGTTTGAAGACATTACATGTCTAAAAGATTCACGCTTGCAAGCTGAATAGATGCTCAGAGTTTGTGTTTAGATCTATTTTCTTATTCCTGTCCTTCAATGATGATAGCAAATAGCTTGAAATCATGATCTGAAGGTGGAACTAAAGTTAGAGATAGTGAATGCTTGCTCTGACATTTATGTAAACAAACATACGCTTGACGGTGTTTTTGGTAGAACGCCATCTATTGTCATATATACAAGCATTAG
The DNA here is from genome assembly GCA_028023455.1 of Epiperipatus broadwayi. Classification (NCBI taxonomy): domain Eukaryota; kingdom Metazoa; phylum Onychophora; class Udeonychophora; order Euonychophora; family Peripatidae; genus Epiperipatus; species Epiperipatus broadwayi. Next base: position 1,476,245 of record JAQFVV010000177.1, on the reverse strand, counting down.
CAAGTTTTAATTGTGTTTTTTTGTTTTTCATAAATGTACCTTTGAAGTTTTTCTTGCAATGATATATATTGCAGAGGCTTCTACTATGTGGTGATGCTGAACTGATATTAGACCCATGTAGCTATCTGGGTTGCTATGCTAAGTTTGAAGACATTATGTGTCTAAAAGATTCATGCTTGCAAGCTGAATAGAAGCTGTTTCATAAATGCTCAGAGTTTGTATTTAGATCTATTTTCTTATTCCTGTCCTTCACTGACAATAGCTAATAGCTTGAAATCATGATCTGAAGATGGAACTAAAGTTAGAGATAGTGAATGCTTGCTCTGACGGTTATGTAAACAAACATACGCTTGACGGGTTTTTGGTAGAACGTCATCTATTGTCACAAGCGTTAGCAAGTTTTAACTTGTGTTTTTTTTTGTTTTTCATATATATATAAATATTTATATTCAATGTTTAATTTTTAATAAGTTAGCATAGGTCATTTTCAGTTCTATTTATCGTAATCATAGCAAACAATTGATTATGATAGTAATGACATCATATTAGACTACATTCTTAAAGTTAAAAAAATCACTTATCCCTATTACAAATATAAATTTTAATGAATTACATTGAACATTATATAAATTATACTGAAAATTGCACTATAAAGAATAATTCAAGATATTGGATATACATAAATATAGAGATTATATACATATAAAACTTATTTACTAAATGACTAAATCCACAGCCACGGTATATTAATATACAACAAGCAGTCAGACATTTTGGTTTATTTCCATCTGCAGAACCCTGTCTGACTGGTTACTGCACATCAGTATGCTTTGACTGTGGATTTATCTTCACAAATATAATGGTATCTTATTTACTATTTCATTTATATTACCTTAAAATATTATATAATATATATATATATATATATATATTCAAAACAATACAATAATTAATACAGTAAAACTATTTTTTAAAAAAACAAATATATACCACAATTTAATAGAAGTACTTTCAACTATCTATGTAGTAGTTATCAACTAGATTCAAATTGTATTAGAAAAAAACGTTACAAATGTAAAAAAAAAGTAATACGTCATACATCAATTTTCCCACAATTCATTATTTTTTATATTGGTGGCCTGTCTGTTTATCAAATGTTGCTTTTCACTTTGTATTAACATAGCTTCTTTAATTTTGTGTTTATTATTATTTCTTTCAATACACAAAATCTTAACTTTATTAAAATCAAAATCAAAAACATAATTACATCTTATATTATGATCAAAAAATACTGATGGTGATACATCATCATTTCTAACATTCTCTTGTCTTAATTTTTGTACTCGTTTATGTAACAACAAATGCTCCTTTGATCTTTTCTCCAATGCACATCGAGATTCCCCAATATATGCCTTTCCACAAACACACAGCCATTTATATATTGCACAACTTTGATTTAAATAACCACACCTATTTTTTGAATTATTTACTAATCTATTTAAATTAGGAGTAGTATAAAATGCAACTCAACATATATTTTTGTATATCTGTTTTATAAATTTCACTTGTTCATTACAAATAAATGATATTGATATCCAAGTATATTTTATTTTATCAATATCTATAGCATCTAAAACATTTATATTATTATTAAACTTAGTAACAATATTATAAATTAATTTATGATCATATCCAACATTTAACAAATCCATAATAAATACATTTATGTTACCTATTTTATCAGAACTATATTTACAGAATATATTATTCCTAAATAAAAATTATTTTAAACCGGATAATTTATGTGCTATTCGCACATTTGAATACCAAGGAATATATCCTCTTTTTTCAATATCTTTTATAACCATACAATAATCTAATTTATTTATTTTTATTATAAGTAACTTTAATATCTAAATACTGAATTGACATTTAAATTTGTGGTATATATTTGTTTTTTAAAATAGTTTTACTGTATTAATTATTGTATTTTTTTGAATAATTATATATATTTTATTATAATTGGAATACAGACATTGATTAATAATTTATATAATTTATATATATATATATATATATATATATATATATTGTAACCCCTCACCACCGATCACTATCACAACAAATACCCAGGGGCGCCAATTCTATGAATCATAGAATAAACTATCGAACTAATCTTATTTTAAAACTATCAATGAAGCTCTTAATAAAGTTCTACCTTAACCTAGCTCAGTTGAGAGATAGAGAGGTCTATGAGGTGTAAAAGGTACATTAGATGTGGGAGAAAATATTATAATTAATAGGAAATAAAAATCTATCAAATTCTAAAATAAATAAGAGTTATATTGGTAAAATTGTACCATCTAAAATTAACTAATTATAGTATATATTTCACCTTCTCCCTTCATCCACATTCATTGAACAACCTCTACCCGATTAAAAAATTAAACTAATAAATATAATGTATAACAAGTTGTATCTGAACTTAAACTAAACCTATTATTACTAAATTTCAATTATACACTAATCTAATCTAGTTAACTGAATTTATTATTTAATCTGGATTAAATATTGAAGATCTCAGGGAATTAACTTATAGCGTGGCTTAATCTAAAGTCTACTTCTTAACAACTACTATTTACTTATTATGAAAATAATAATATAAATTAAGCAATACCCTAACTAAATAATGGTAGGTAGATAATGAATGAAATCAGGCACATTTTGATTTCAATTCATCATCTAAACAATTACTAAATGATAAAACCTTTTTAGAAAATCAATAAATAATTGATATCTCATACAGTGTTTGAATCAAGGAAATCAATATCATCATGTCTGAATATGTTCATCATCAAATTAAATGAAAATACAATTATATCATATTAAATAAAATAAATGTGTAAGCATGTGTGGAAATATGAAACATGAATGTATGGTAAAGAAGAAGTCTAAATCCAATTTAAATAATAAAATATTTATTAACAAAATAAAAATATAGTTAAGTAAACATTTAATTTCTTTACAATTTGTACAGATATAAGTTCTGGATGTATTAACATCAGTGGTTGAAAACCTACATAATAGCAGAATTACAAGATAATTTTCTAACTTCTTATCTAATACATTTTGTCTATCAATTCACTTTGATTGACTTATGGCTTTACATTATATCTTTCACCCTAAAGAATAAACTAAAATAAGATCCTTATATTTTATTGCAAAAATGGTTTTCCATTATCCATCATTTCTGATAAACATATGGAACTGCAATAATATAGCCTTACATTTCTGGCAATCAACTACAAAATTTATTTTGTATTCGACATCTTGTCTTTTATATCAATCTTAAATTATTAAGTAACCTAATAAGTCTATAACCAACAACATAGGTTAAATATTTCAATTACATTATAAAATAAAACTAAAATATTGGCATTTTTACTTTAAAATGCTTTATATCACTCTTAAATTATTAATTAACCTAATAAGTCTATAACAAACAACATAGGTTAAATATTTCAATTACATTATGAAATAAAACTAAAATCTTGGCATTTTTACTTTAAAATGCTTTATATCACTCTTAAATTATTAATTAACCTAATAAATCTATAACCAACAACATAGGTTAAATATTTCAATTACATTATAAAATAGAAATAAAATCTTGGCATTTTTACTTTAAAATGCACATTAACTAAAATAAGGGGTTTGAACCTAAGAATAAACACAAAATAAGATTAAATTATACTTTGCAAAATGGAAATAATCTATCAATTAGCTATGTTTATCTTTGCAAAATAGAAATTAATAATGCCACTAATTAATTATGATTTGTCTTCTTTGCTTGCTTATACCAGTTATGATTAAATATTATGGAAGCTGATGTTATGAAATTTAAATGATAAATGCAAAATGATTGAATCTATGCATTAATGATGAATTTTTTTATAACTGTTAAATTAGTACTTTATATCTGTGTCTGCATTATGCTGTGTGTCATACAATAAATAATAAATACTAATCAATCCAATCGGTTTACTTATGAATGTGTAAATAAATCATAATACGGACAATGACAATGGACCAAACAAGCTTCAGCACTAATTCTAACACAGCTGTTTTGTGAGAAAATCAATTCTACTTTTATTCTTCTTCTTATCAATAAATTAGCTGGCACATGGCTATGAGTAATATGAAAGCATTCTATAAGCACATGGGATAAAAGATTTTCACAATTCTAATTTTTTAACTAACAAGACAATAACTCCCAAGTCTACTTCTGAGACTACATAAACTGATGGAATAAATCTCATCACCAAAACATCAGGGAGATAAAACACTTGGATTCATACACTCTAATTCACAATATCAAATATCATAACTGGAGGTTTCAATCCACTCCTATCAAATACTTCTATAACAAAGGGATTTTATCTTATCCCATAAGATATACTAGGCAATCTAACATATCAAATATCCAAATAACAACAACAAAAAAATTATTCTATCCCACAAGACACAATAAAACATCATTAACTTTTACTACAAATAGCCACTAAAAACTTTTTCTTATCAAACATCATAAAGAACAATAAATTCATCCTTAAACGAATTCTAATCTTTCAAAGTTGAATAGTCCATTCCCATCCTCCAAAACCAATAGATTTTATATCATTTTTACTTGCAAATTACACATTAATATAGTTGAATTTTATAATATACACACATATACAAGCATAATAATAATACAGACAATTCAAATTTCAGTAGGTAAGGAACTACTGTAAAAATATTAATTACCAACTGTAAACGCCATAATGGGTAAACATTTCATATCTGATATAATATTTATAACTTAAAAACATATTAATTACAGTTGAAAACAAGGCAATAACTTAAGTTGGAAAGGCAAGACAAAATAATCTTTTTATAGTGCATTTATATTAGCACAAATCCAAAGCAAAGGTTTGGCTTACATAAATAATAAAGCTTTATGTTCTAGGTTAAACAATTATTGAAAGTAATAATTTTCTAATCTATTAAAAAAAAAACCCCAAAGATATACTATCAGATTTTAGGTAATGAAACTCTTTTAAAATAACTGTTCACCCCATTTAACCTTAAATGTATGTCTCCATTTTATCAAGCACATATGTTATAACCTAAACACATGATAAAACTTATATTAAACTAATAATAATAAAAAAAAACCTAGCATAATATTTTCCTTCATATTATACATTTGTGAGATGTTCTAGTAGACATAATAATAAATATAATAAAATAATAAAACAATCTTTCAACTATCACTATCTATCTAAATGCTATTAAATAATAATAAATAAAGTTCCTTTTCTCTTTTTCTTTTACTTGGTTGAAAATGAAAAGTTTGTTGCAGTTTATACATGACATCCTTGGTCATGTCTGAAATAATAATAATAATAATAATAATAATAATAATAATAATATTATTATTATTATTATTATTATTATTATTATTATTATTATTATTATTATTATTATTATTAAGCACACAGAGATAAATATTGACAAAAACAACACGTTCCTGCAGGAAAACAAAACAACATTATTTGGGATCCATAGTAGCATGTTCAATGTTTTTTTTAGCAAAGCTAATAAACTGCTAGTAATATTGTGTAGGATACAGTTTTTATTAATTAAGCAATAAACATTTTTCTTTTATTTTTATCATGACACAAATAAAGTAATAACTCATATTTCATTCATAAAATATATTAGGCATTTATTTCATCTTTCTTTTTCAGAGCCATTCATAAAATGTATATAATTATTTGAACTCAAAACACTTATTTAACTTTCCATGAGCTGGTTGGCAATATTCTATATGAGAAATTCCATTGCAAATAAAGATGACAATTAACAAAATAAAAGTCATCTTCAGTTTCATCGATTTTCTAAATCGATTTCTCCTAGCTAGTAGTTGGGAAAAATAATTAGATAATTAGTTGAATCATACATTTAGTCTTATTTTCTAATAGGCACAAAAAGAAATATAAATAGTCAGGCAAGTATTTCAATAAAATGATAATAAAATAAATGATTCCCATGCATCTTTCTTAACCTTCTTCTTTATAACTAGCACAAAATTTATCATAAAGAGTTCTTGAGAGACTTGATAATATTTCACATATTTTTCCAACATATGCACATGCTGCAGTTGTTCCCTTAATACTATAATTAAAATTTAAGAATAATAATTTTGAAAAAAAAATATTCTTCTGTCTTCTTCACAAGTAGGAATAAAATTTAAATAAAATGATTTTGAAATATAATTGCTTACTTCCATTCCATTCTTCATTTTACTAATTAATTTTAAATATGTTATAATGTAGATACACTCATGCATTTCAAATAATGATTTGAGAATTCTGAAACTGTTAATTAAAAATAGAGATTAATGTACCTTTAGGTTGTTCACTCAAACATTATCCTGAAACTTTTTGTACTTTATACATTCAACTTGGCTTTTCTTGAAAGAATAGGCTTTCAATAAAATTGTAATATTAAGCTTGGTTTAGAGAATAATTTATAGTTATATCAGTAGAGAATTTTGGTAGTCTTTGTTGGTAGTCTTCTTTGGTAGTCCCCTTCAGCAATTAGAAGTTTGTAGTTGTAGTCCCCTAGAATTGTAAGTATCCCTTTTTATAGCCCTCAAAAAATATTATCCAGCATTTATTATTCCAATCCAAAATCATTTGAAAGCTCAAAGGTCATCAGACAGAAACTAAGAATTAATTTATGCAAGAAACTTTCTTGTGGAAAAAAAAAATAGAAACAAAAAAAACTATTTTGTTTTTTTAAATAAATAAAAAAATATTAAATATTAAATTGAACTAAGAATTAAATATTTTGTACTCAAAAACAACAGAATAAAAACTAATGACAATTACTTTAATAAATAAAATATTTTAGTATAATTATTGTTCAATAATTCACCAATGCAATAATCCATTAATTCATTTAAAATGAAATTAAGCTGGTTTTTAACACTATTATTTATGAAATTAAATATTTGAATATGAGCTATGATATTTGATGTTTTACTGAAGCATATGAATGAAAAATGAAGTTGGATAATGATACAGACATAAATAAATATTTACAAATAATGTACTATAGGTATTAAACTGATGTGACTGAAACAACAATTTTAATGATGATGAGTTAAACATATTTCACTGTTTATACTATAAATTAAAATATGAAAAGCAAATGAACTAGAGAATCACTCAAACAAATCTTAATACTGTTCTGTAAACAATTAAAACCAATTAGAATCAACCTATACTGAACTGACTACTTTTGTGACAAGCCACCCCTATCCTATCATTAATTATACCTTAAGTAAGATACTAAACATCTAATAATTTTTAAATTACATCTGCAAGTACTTCTAATCATAGTTTCAAGTCATAAATAAAAAAATTTAAAAATTTCACGTTGTTTCATTTTTTTTTTTTAATAAGATAATATCAGATGTTGCTGATATAGCATTACACAATTCCAATTAATATTTCTGGTGCCAAACTAGAAGATCACACTATATATATATATATATGAAAAGAAAGTTACTGTTAACACTAACTGAAATAATTATAGAAAATATACCAACCATCATACAATTACAAATATCCAGTAACGCCCTCTGTTTAAAGATCTATATCTCAATAATAGCAAACCTTAAAATGATACCACTTTAAGGTTGTATGCTAAACGATGTTAAATATTGAAATACAGACCCACTCAAACACAGAGCATGAAATTTTAAATAAGCAAACGATCTTAAATTTTGCTAATAAACTAACAAGTTTACAAAGTTATTAAAGACAAACTAAACATTAGATTTTAATCTTTAAATTCCTCCCAAACTATAAATGAAAAGAAAGTTACTGTTAACACTAACTGAAATAATTATAGAAAATATACCAACCATCATACAATTACAAATATCCAGTAACGCCCTCTGTTTAAAGATCTATATCTCAATAATAGCAAACCTTAAAATGATACCACTTTAAGGTTGTATGCTAAACGATGTTAAATATTGAAATACAGACCCACTCAAACACAGAGCATGAAATTTTAAATAAGCAAACGATCTTAAATTTTGCTAATAAACTAACAAGTTTACAAAGTTATTAAAGACAAACTAAACATTAGATTTTAATCTTTAAATTCCTCCCAAACTATAAATGAAAAGAAAGTTACTGTTAACACTAACTGAAATAATTATAGAAAATATACCAACCATCATACAATTACAAATATCCAGTAACGCCCTCTGTTTAAAGATCTATATCTCAATAATAGCATTTATAGTTTGGGAGGAATTTAAAGATTAAAATCTAATGTTTAGTTTGTCTTTAATAACTTTGTAAACTTGTTAGTTTATTAGCAAAATTTAAGATCGTTTGCTTATTTAAAATTTCATGCTCTGTGTTTGAGTGGGTCTGTATTTCAATATTTAACATCGTTTAGCATACAACCTTAAAGTGGTATCATTTTAAGGTTTGCTATTATTGAGATATAGATCTTTAAACAGAGGGCGTTACTGGATATTTGTAATTGTATGATGGTTGGTATATTTTATATATATATATATATATATATATATATATATATATATATATATATATATATATATAATAGGTTAGGGAACAATGAAAACAACTATTTTGCTGAATATTATTTTACATTATTATATACATAAACAATATAGTTTCAATTTATTATACTATATATAAAGGACTTTAACTCAGACTTTCAAACTCATCATAGCTATCTAATCTATCTTATAAAACTGTTACACATAAATTCAAGGATGTGAACAAGATAAATAGTCTCCAATATATGTATTTCATGCTGAATTACCACTCATCAGTAGAATCAGATCTTAATCTCCAACAGATATATAAAATCACTACTCAGTTTATATTACGATAGCAAATCTTCAATCTTTAATAGACAAGATTCAATCTTCTCCACTCTCCAATTCTTCAGTCCTTCATATCATTGAAAATCTGAGAATGAAATGCTCAAAACCCTTGATTATGCACATATTATTCTCATACCCATGTTGACCTTAAGTTAATCTGACTCCCCACACAGAAGAACCTTAGTATGCTAATTTAATTATGCAGAAGAGAGAATATACTCTGAATATTTAAATACAAATCTCTTATAATTGCCTTAAGTTTAAAATAGACAAAATACATGTATTTAATATATATATATATATATATATATATGTTCAACTCACTTTGAAAACTGGAAAATACTATACAAAGAAAAACTATAGCTACAAATAGTAATCTTATTTAACTATTAAGTCATTTCTTTATAATTGCATAGTATTCAAAATTGGATCTTTTTTTTAATAATCATAGTTAAGCACTTATAAGCAAGACACTCAGTAAATGAACATGGATATGGATATTGAGAGTGGCTATAAATTTTTTCATATATTATAATGATATCATTACAAAAGCTATTATTTTTAAAAATATAAAAATCCAAATTTAGGCAGTTTAGTTAAGAAAAAAGGGAATTCGGAAACTGGAATAGCAAAAGTTCACATATTAAATGAGCAAGAAATATTTAATGGGTTAACATAAAAATACTATATTATCACAATAGTAATAACACATTATAGTAATAACCTAATTTGAAAATTTGGGAGTGAGTTAAAATTATCAATTAGGTTTCTGAAATTTGTTGTCGTTAACTTTAAATATTAATTGGCGATATGAAATTATAATATTAGACAACAAAATACAATCGCTACATGTATATATGTCAACAAATATTATTCATATTTGAAAAAAAAAACATGAAAAAAGTTATAAAACTCTAGGCTAGTTACTTTTTTTTTTTTTGTAAAATAATCAATATCAATGGCGAATTATGTACAAGTGTTTATATAGCTTATAAAAATTTAACCATTAGGGCTAGTGTTTAATTAAGTGCAGATGAAAATACTTTAATTTTATATAGATTTACATATAATAAATATGTTTAATATTATTCTAAAATAATGTACAACTAAGAAAAAATATTGTTCTGCCAAATTTTGCTGATAGTTTTGAACCTATAAATTTGCATTATACCACTCTTTTTTTTAAAAAGAAACATCTATTTTGTTGTTTAAAAAAAACAGGGCAGAGCCATATAATTTTAAAACTATGAATACTTACTATGACATTATAAGGATTAAATATTTTAATATTTTTTTGAGAAATTGTTTAAGATTAATTATTTTCTCATGAAATATGAAATGCCACAAGGATAAGAAGGATGAACAGGTTTAAAAAATGGGAATAATATTTACTGAATGATTATTATGTAAGACAAATGTGGGATCCACATTTAATGAAGAATGATTTGTAAAAATTGTGTCAAGTAATATGTTAAACAAAAACTCCAAGTATGATTGAGGAACACACATATTTTGGAATCTGGTCAAGGTTTTGGTGATTGTGAGTGTGACCATAAATGCCTGTTAGAATGTATAATACAAGATGCAATTTGTGAATTATTCACTAATGTTTTTGTCTTTATCCCTCTTTATAATATTTTAGTTTTATATTCCATTATATTTTTCTGAATATAAAATCCCTGAAACAAACATAATTTTATATTAACATTAATTGTATTAAATTATTATATATAATTAATTAACAAATAATTTACAAAAATTGTTGTACGGGATTCAAACTCAGACTTTCATACGACCCACTACTCTCAGTGCCATCTCATATTGCTGACCCATATGATCACACACATGTTGAAAAGATAAATAATCACCAATATATGTATTTCATGTGAAACCAGCAATCATCAGTTGGTCTAGATTACTATTCTCACACATATATATAATCAATGCTCAGCTTATATATATATATATATATATGTGTGTGTGTGTGTGTGTGAGGATAGTAATCTAGACCAACTGATGATTGCTGGTTTAGCATGAAATACCTATATTGGTGATTATTTATCTTTTCAACATGTGTGTGATCAGATGGGTCAGCAATATGAGATGGCACTGAGAGTAGTGGGTCGTGTAAAAGTCTGAGTTCGAATCCCGCATATATTACATATAATAATACAGGTTTAAGCCTGTACAATGTATTAAAAATTGTTGTGGTAAATGCATATATTTTGAAAGGGGGTGTTTTTCTGTTTATTTTTATATAAGGTTAAGTGTATTTAAATAGATTAATATTAATGTATATATGTATGGATGATAAATAAAGGTAATATATATATATATATATATATATATGTATGGATGATAAATAAAGGTAATATATATATATATATTACCTTTATTTATCATCCATACATATATACATTAATATTAATCTATATATTGTAACCGGACCGCCATACAACCGTTTTATTACCTCAGTTGTAACAATTTTCTGATGAGCATGCTGTAGGAAGGAACTATCAATTGACATTCCTAATGCAGATGTTAATGGCACCTACAACAATATTTCCTGCTCATCAGAGGATGTAGTATAATAGAGACTGGGAACATCTAAACATTTATATGTTTGGTTTTCCAAACAGCGCCATTAGAATTCTGTCTTACTACAACCTGACTGGCCTTGGTCTAGCTATGTCAGACGTAGCTCAGAGAACATGAGATTCTCATGAACCAGTGCCATAATTGGTGAGTGATGTGATAGATAAACAAAATAGAATTGGATAACTGGACAACCAATTTAATTTTTAGTAACAAAAAATATTTATTAGATAACAATTAATTTGCAATTTCAACAATAGTTCATTAATTCCTCTATGAGTATAAACTTGTAAACATTCTGGTTTAGTAATAATTCATTTTGAATTCATTTAATAGTTCATTTTGAATTCACTTGAGAGAAGAAAATTATGAATATCCTAATTCAATGATATTTCATTAATTCTTTTATGGGAAAAAGCTTGGGATTATTCTGGTTTAACAATAATTCATTCCGAATTCATTTAATAGTTCATTTTGACTTCACTTGAGAGAAGAAAATTATGAATATCCTAATTCAATGATAGTTCATTAATTCTTTTATGGGAAAAAGCTTGGGATTATTCTGGTTTAACAATAATTCATTCCGAATTCATTTAATAGTTCATTTTGACTTCACTTGAGAGAAGAAAATTATGAATATCCTAATTCAATGATAGTTCATTAATTCTTTTATGGGAAAAAGCTTGGGATTATTCTGGTTTAACAATAATTCATTCCGAATTCATTTAATAGTTCATTTTGAATTCACTTGAGAGAAGAAAATTATGAATATCCTAATTCAATGATAGTTCATTAATTCTTTTATGGGAAAAAGCTTGGGATTATTCTGGTTTAACAATAATTCATTCCGAATTCATTTAATAGTTCATTTTGACTTCACTTGAGAGAAGAAAATTATGAATATCCTAATTCAATGATAGTTCATTAATTCTTTATGGGAAAAGAAATTTGGTAGTAATTAAACATTTATGATTTATATAACATTTCGTTATCTTATCATTTGATAATTAAAACATTCATACTCTAGCCAAGTATGGAAGTATATTTTTACACATAATCTTTGTGACATTATAGTAAATTTAGAAGCAGATAAGTATTTATGATTTATAGAGTATCTTATCATTTGATAATTGAGGCATTTATATTTTCGCCAAATGTAGAAGCATATCCTCACACATAAACTTTATTACATTACAATGAGTTTAAAAGCAGTTAAATATTTATGATTTATAGAGTATTTATCATTTGATAATTGAGGCATTTATATTTTAGCCAAATGTAGAAGCATATTCTTACACATAAACTTTATTACATTACAATGAGTTTAAAAGCAGTTAAATATTTATGATTTATAGAGTATTTATCATTTGATAATTGAGGCATTTATATTTTAGCCAAATGTAGAAGCATATTCTTACACATAAACTTTATTACATTACAATGAGTTTAAAAGCAGTTAAATATTTATGATTTATAGAGTATTTATCATTTGATAATTGAGGCATTTATATTTTAGCCAAATGTAGAAGCATATTCTTACACATAAACTTTATTACATTACAATGAGTTTAAAAGCAGTTAAATATTTATGATTTATTGAACAAATTCTACGCAATTAGTTCGAAAATTCACTTTGTAATATTTGATTATTATGTTTTAGTATTTTATAAAAATTACCTTCCAGTTTTACGGTCCACTTTATTCAAACGAAGGCGGGTTATTTTATTAATGGAAAGTCATGGCACAGCGTGGAGAGAGTGAAGCTCTTAATTTATTCCAGTTTCATTATAATTTCTCTAGTAAAACTTTTTATTTTTATTTTCACGTTTTGTTAAAGCCCTCTGTGTAAGACGATACCTCAGTTGTAACAATTTTCTGATGAGCATGCTGTAGGAAGGAACTATCAATTGACATTCCTAATGCAGATGTTAATGGCACCTACAACAATATTTCCTGCTCATCAGAGGATGTAGTATAATAGAGACTGGGAACATCTAAACATTTATATGTTTGGTTTTCCAAACAGCGCCATTAGAGTTCTGTCTTACTACAACCTGACTGGCCTTGGTCTAGCTATGTCAGACGTAGCTCAGAGAACATGAGATTCTCATGAACCAGTGCCATAATTGGTGGGTGATGTGATAGATAAACAAAATAGAATTGGATAACTGGACAACCAATTTAATTTTTAGTAACAAAAAAAATTTATTAGATAACAATTAATTTGCAATTTCAACAATAGTTCATTAATTCCTCTATGAGAATAAACTTGTAAACATTCTGGTTTAGTAATAATTCATTTTGAATTCATTTAATAGTTCATTTTGAATTCACTTGAGAGGAGAAAATTATGAATATCCTAATTCAATGATATTTCATTAATTCTTTTATGGGAAAAAGCTTGGGATTATTCTGGTTTAACAATAATTCATTCCGAGTTCATTTAATAGTTCATTTTGACTTCACTTGAGAGAAGAAATATGAATCTAATTAAGATAGTTCTTAATTCTTTATGGAAAAAGCTTGGGATTATTCTGGTTTAACAATAATTCATTGATTCTTTAATAGTTCATTTTGACTTCATTGAGAGAAGAAAATTATGAATATCCTAATTCAATGATAGTTCATTAATTCTTTTATGGGAAAAAGCTTGGGATTATTCTGGTTTAACAATAATTCATTCCGAATTCATTTAATAGTTCATTTTGACTTCACTTGAGAGAAGAAAATTATGAATATCCTAATTCAATGATAGTTCATTAATTCTTTTATGGGAAAAAGCTTGGGATTATTCTGATTTAACAATAATTCATTCCGAATTCATTTAATAGTTCATTTTGACTTCACTTGAGAGAAGAAAATTATGAATATCCTAATTCAATGATAGTTCATTAATTCTTTTATGGGAAAAAGCTTGGGATTATTCTGATTTAACAATAATTCATTCCGAATTCATTTAATAGTTCATTTTGAATTCACTTGAGAGAAGAAAATTATGAATATCCTAATTCAATGATAGTTCATTAATTCTTTTATGGGAAAAAGCTTGGGATTATTCTGATTTAACAATAATTCATTCCGAATTCATTTAATAGTTCATTTTGACTTCACTTGAGAGAAGAAAATTATGAATATCCTAATTCAATGATAGTTCATTAATTCCTTTGTGAGAAGAAATTTGGTAGTAATTAAACATTTATGATTTATATAACATTTCGTTATCTTATCATTTGATAATTAAAACATTCATACTCTAGCCAAGTATGGAAGTATATTTTTACACATAATCTTTGTGACATTATAGTAAATTTAGAAGCAGATAAGTATTTATGATTTATAGAGTATCTTATCATTTGATAATTGAGGCATTTATATTTTAGCCAAATGTAGAAGCATATCCTCACACATAAACTTTATTACATTACAATGAGTTTAAAAGCAGTTAAATATTTATGATTTATAGAGTATTTATCATTTGATAATTGAGGCATTTATATTTTAGCCAAATGTAGAAGCATATTCTTACACATAAACTTTATTACATTACAATGAGTTTAAAAGCAGTTAAATATTTATGATTTATAGAGTATTTATCATTTGATAATTGAGGCATTTATATTTTAGCCAAATGTAGAAGCATATTCTTACACATAAACTTTATTACATTACAATGAGTTTAAAAGCAGTTAAATATTTATGATTTATAGAGTATTTATCATTTGATAATTGAGGCATTTATATTTTAGCCAAATGTAGAAGCATATTCTTACACATAAACTTTATTACATTACAATGAGTTTAAAAGCAGTTAAATATTTATGATTTATTGAACAAATTCTACGCAATTAGTTCGAAAATTCACTTTGTAATATTTGATTATTATGTTTTAGTATTTTATAAAAATTACCTTCCAGTTTTACGGTCCACTTTATTCAAACGAAGGCGGGTTATTTTATTAATGGAAAGTCATGGCACAGCGTGGAGAGAGTGAAGCTCTTAATTTATTCCAGTTTCATTATAATTTCTCTAGTAAAACTTTTTATTTTTATTTTCACGTTTTGTTAAAGCCCTCTGTGTAAGACGATAGAGAAAAAAAAAAATTTCTTCTTTCTTCAACGACGTGTCTAATTTGAATACTGCCTCAGTTTAACTCAAGTATCCTTTTTCTTTCTTTTTAATGATTGGATAATTAATTTCTTTCTTTTTTTTTATTGAGACAGATAAAAAAAAAAATAAAATAAGACGATATAACATTCTATTTAAATCCATCAATACTAAAAATCAAAAATATGATTTTATTTTTCATTTTTAACGAATCACAACTTTATTGCGTTTCCAATTAGACTGAATCACGCTAGACATTTTTAAATGGGGGGGGGTCTTTTGAATATTTATATGAGGGACAGCATATCTGTCTCATTACCCCTCACCAATTTTGGGATGAAATCGCCTGGAAGTACGATTTCATTCCATATACTATACACATTATTTCTCAGTACTGCCTGGTTTTAGATATGCTGATGAATGGGTAAGATGAGCTGGAAAAGTGAATACATGAACCATAGCCTCCAATGTCGGGACAAATAGATGGCCAAGCACAAACTACCAGTACACACCGCCTCATGACGTCACGAGAAAATATCTCATTTTTAAGCACTACCTCTCTTGTACCTAGAAGCATCATCCAACCAAGAATAGGAGCCAGAGAAAAAAAAATCAATTTGGCATTCAGCCAACCCTGCTCAGCTCCAGTGAGTCTTAGGGGCTATCATTTGGCCTATCCATGAGACCAAGGTCTATCCATGAGACCTATATATACGCACTGCTGGACTACTCTTGAAGCACAACATCCAGGTCTGGATAGTGCCGAGCATATACTTCGGAGCATCATAACACAATGCATCCAAGCAGCTCTGCTCAATCATCCACCATCTCAACATGAAAAACACAAGTTCATGCATCACTACATCACACTCACAAACTTTTTCCATCAGCTATCTCTATTTTATTCTGAATTATAACTGCAACCTGGTTTAGGAGACTGAGGATCATGATCAGTTCTCCTATAGTCCTCTTTTATATTATGAGGTGACATACTTCTGGATCGTCTCTTTGTTGAAAATTTATCATGTTCAACATTACTGTGGTGTCTTGCTTCTTCACTTCTGTATTCTCTTTGGAGATCCTTGTTACTGTTTGATCTTCTAATTATACGCGTCCGATATGGACCATGAACACCATCTGTGAATTTTCTCCTGTTCCTCTTCCATGGTGGTATTTCATTTTTACATAAAAGTTTATTTTTAAATGGTTCTTCTGCCATAATAATTATTTTTTTAGTATTTATAAAAGTTTCTTGTTGCTTAATTTTTTTCACACTTATAAATCCTGAGTTTTCAGATTCCCTTTTGGTGTCTTTTCCTGCGTAAGCAACTATATTTTTAATAACTGTCTTTATATATTTTTTTTCTGTACTCAATTTTTGATTTGAGTTTATTAAGCTTTTGTTTATAATTTTTATATATGGCTGAGGACTAACACACTTTTCTTTCCATTTTATGGTTCCTTTCTCTATCTCTGTTACTATTTCATAGCATATATCAGACAATTTTTCTGAAACATTTTCTTCTATATTGGACAGTCCCTTTGTTATATTTTGATTATGTTCATTTTCACGTTTTTCATCTTCTTGAAGATCAGAAGATTTTAATTTTGCTTTATTAGATTCATTTTCATCCATTTGAAACTCTTTTACTGTATTTGATACAATTTCATTCTCAGCTTCTGTATATACTGTTTCTTTATTTTCAATTTTAGAGGTATATTCCATAATCAGAAGTTTTCCTGAAGGTAGACTGACAATTTCAAGATCACTCTTTGTAATTTCAATTTCTTCCTTTTTAACAATCTCAAATTTTGCTTCATCAGTAATAGGATATTCAATTTGTGATTCCTTTAAAATATCTTTGGTTGGAAATTCCAAAATCTCTTCCTCATCCAATTTTTTAGACTGAGTTATTTTTTTCATTAACTGGTTGAACTTTTCATTCTGTTTTTCCACTGCTTCTTTAATTCGTTTTTCTATTCTTTGGTTTGCTTCTATTGCTTGCTTGTTATATTCTTCTCTTTGTTTATCCCATTTTTGGTTATATTCTTCTCTTTGTTTATCCCATTTTTGGTTATATTCTTCTCTTTGTTTGATATCTTCTTCTCTTTGTTTATCTCTTTTCTTTTTATCTTCTTCTCTCCATTTGATATCTTCTTCTCTTTGTTTGTCCTCTTTTTTTCTTTGTTTCTCATCTTCTTCTATTCGTTCTTTGATCATATCGAATAGCTGCTTTAACATGGCTTTCTTTTCTGTTTCCTGAGTTTCTATGTTCACCATTTTTCCTTTGTTTTCTGACTTAGTAAGCTTCTCTCTCCATCCACACCATGACCTTACTCCATCTTCTTTGAAATGCCTGTTTCATTCTTTATGCCATTCATTTTTGTGTTGTTTTTCTTTTAAACTTTTATTTCTTTATCCTTCCTGAACAACTTACATCACCACATCATATGCACTGTTCATATCACAGAATCGTGATCTGCTTATACTTATTAGTAGGTTAGCTAGATCGGACTTCACAGTAAGGTGGCAATGTAATAAGTGCCTATGGTTAGGCTAGCTGAATAAAACCTCACAGTTGAAAGACAAATGTAACTGGAGAACTAAAAATAGTTTATCCAGGTAAAGCCTCACAGTTGGACGCCAAATGTAACCGGACCGCCATACAACCGTTTTATTACCTCAGTTGTAACAATTTTCTGATGAGCATGCTGTAGGAAGGAACTATCAATTGACATTCCTAATGCAGATGTTAATGGCACCTACAACAATATTTCCTGCTCATCAGAGGATGTAGTATAATAGAGACTGGGAACATCTAAACATTTATATGTTTGGTTTTCCAAACAGCGCCATTAGAGTTCTGTCTTACTACAACCTGACTGGCCTTGGTCTAGCTATGTCAGACGTAGCTCAGAGAACATGAGATTCTCATGAACCAGTGCCATAATTGGTGGGTGATGTGATAGATAAACAAAATAGAATTGGATAACTGGACAACCAATTTAATTTTTAGTAACAAAAAAATTTATTAGATAACAATTAATTTGCAATTTCAACAATAGTTCATTAATTCCTCTATGAGAATAAACTTGTAAACATTCTGGTTTAGTAATAATTCATTTTGAATTCATTTAATAGTTCATTTTGAATTCACTTGAGAGGAGAAAATTATGAATATCCTAATTCAATGATATTTCATTAATTCTTTTATGGGAAAAAGCTTGGGATTATTCTGGTTTAACAATAATTCATTCCGAATTCATTTAATAGTTCATTTTGACTTCACTTGAGAGAAGAAAATTATGAATATCCTAATTCAATGATAGTTCATTAATTCTTTTATGGGAAAAAGCTTGGGATTATTCTGGTTTAACAATAATTCATTCCGAATTCATTTAATAGTTCATTTTGACTTCACTTGAGAGAAGAAAATTATGAATATCCTAATTCAATGATAGTTCATTAATTCTTTTATGGGAAAAAGCTTGGGATTATTCTGGTTTAACAATAATTCATTCCGAATTCATTTAATAGTTCATTTTGACTTCACTTGAGAGAAGAAAATTATGAATATCCTAATTCAATGATAGTTCATTAATTCCTTTGTGAGAAGAAATTTGGTAGTAATTAAACATTTATGATTTATATAACATTTCGTTATCTTATCATTTGATAATTAAAACATTCATACTCTAGCCAAGTATGGAAGTATATTTTTACACATAATCTTTGTGACATTATAGTAAATTTAGAAGCAGATAAGTATTTATGATTTATAGAGTATCTTATCATTTGATAATTGAGGCATTTATATTTTCGCCAAATGTAGAAGCATATCCTCACACATAAACTTTATTACATTACAATGAGTTTAAAAGCAGTTAAATATTTATGATTTATAGAGTATTTATCATTTGATAATTGAGGCATTTATATTTTAGCCAAATGTAGAAGCATATCCTCACACATAAACTTTATTACATTACAATGAGTTTAAAAGCAGTTAAATATTTATGATTTATAGAGTATTTATCATTTGATAATTGAGGCATTTATATTTTAGCCAAATGTAGAAGCATATTCTTACACATAAACTTTATTACATTACAATGAGTTTAAAAGCAGTTAAATATTTATGATTTATAGAGTATTTATCATTTGATAATTGAGGCATTTATATTTTAGCCAAATGTAGAAGCATATTCTTACACATAAACTTTATTACATTACAATGAGTTTAAAAGCAGTTAAATATTTATGATTTATTGAACAAATTCTACGCAATTAGTTCGAAAATTCACTTTGTAATATTTGATTATTATGTTTTAGTATTTTATAAAAATTACCTTCCAGTTTTACGGTCCACTTTATTCAAACGAAGGCGGGTTATTTTATTAATGGAAAGTCATGGCACAGCGTGGAGAGAGTGAAGCTCTTAATTTATTCCAGTTTCATTATAATTTCTCTAGTAAAACTTTTTATTTTTATTTTCACGTTTTGTTAAAGCCCTCTGTGTAAGACGATAGAGAGAAAAAAAAATTCCTTCTTTCTTCAACGACGTGTCTAATTTGAATACTGCCTCAGTTTAACTCAAGTATCTTTTTTCTTTCTTTTTAATGATTGGATAATTAATTTCTTTCTTTTTTTTATTGAGACAGATAAAAAAAAAATAAAATAAGACGATATAACATTTTATTTAAATCCATCAATACTAAAAATCAAAAATATGATTTTATTTTTCATTTTTAACGAATCACAACTTTATTGCGTTTCCAATTAGACTGAATCACGCTAGACATTTTTGAATGGGGGGGGATCTTATGAATATTTATATGAGGAACAGCATATCTGTTTCATTACCCCTCACCAACTTTTGGGATGAAATCGCCTGGAAGTACGATTTCATTCCATATACTATACACATTATTTCTCAGTACTGCCTGGTTTTAGATATGCTGATGAATGGGTAAGATGAGCTGGAAAGATGAATACATGAACCATAGCCTCCAATGCTGGGACAAATAGATGGCCAAGCACAAACTACCAGTACACACCGCCTCATGACGTCACGAGAAAATATCTCATTTTTAAGCACTACCTCTCTTGTACCTAGAAGCATCATCCAACCAAGAATAGGAGCCAGAGAAAAAAAAATCAATTTGGCATTCAGCCAACCCTGCTCAGCTCCAGTGAGTCTTAGGGGCTATCATTTGGCCTATCCATGAGACCAAGGTCTATCCATGAGACCTATATATACGCACTGCTGGACTACTCTTGAAGCACAACATCCAGGTCTGGATAGTGCCGAGCATATACTTCGGAGCATCATAACACAATGCATCCAAGCAGCTCTGCTCAATATTCCACCATCTCAACATGAAAAACACAAGTTCATGCATCACTACATCACACTCACAAACCTTTTCCATCAGCCATCTCTATTTTATTCTGAGTCATAACTGCAACCTGGTTTAGGAGACTGAGGATCATGATCAGTTCTCCTATAGTCCTCTTTTATATTATGAGGTGACATACTTCTGGATCGTCTCTTTGTTGAAAATTTATCATGTTTAACATTACTGTGGTGTCTTGCTTCTTCACTTCTGTATTCTCTTTGGAGATCCTTGTTACTGTTTGATCTTCTAATTATACGCGTCCGATATGGACCATGAACACCATCTGTGAATTTTCTCCTGTTCCTCTTCCATGGTGGTATTTCATTTTTACCATCTGTGAATTTTCTCCTGTTCCTCTTCCATGGTGGTATTTCATTTTTACCATCTGTGAATTTTCTCCTGTTCCTCTTCCATGGTGGTATTTCATTTTTACATAAAAGTTCCCTTTTAAATGGTTCTTCTGCCATAATAATTATTTTCTTAGTATTTATAAAAGTTTCTTGTTGTTTAATTTCTTTCACACTTATAAATCCTGAGTTTTCAGATTCCCTTTTGGTGTCTTTTCCTGCGTAAGCAACTATATTTTTAATAACTGTCTTTATATATTTTTTTTCTGTACTCAATTTTTGATTTGAGTTTATTAAGCTTTTGTTTATAATTTTTATATATGGCTGAGGACTAACATACTTTTCTTTCCATTTTATGGTTTCTTTCTCTATCTCCTTTACTATTTCATAGCATATATCAGACAATTTTTCTGAAACATTTTCTTCTATATTGGACAGTCCCTTTGTTATATTTTGATTATGTTCATTTTCACGTTTTTCATCTTCTTGAAGATCAGAAGATTTTAATTTTGCTTTATTAGATTCATTTTCATCCATTTGAAATTCTTTTACTGTATTTGATACAATTTCATTCTCAGCTTCTGTATATACTGTTTCTTTATTTTCAATTTTAGAGGTATATTCCAAAATCAGAATTTTTTCTGAAGGTAGACTGACAATCTCAAGATCACTCTTTGTAATTTCAATTTCTTCCTTTTTAACAATCTCAAATGTTGCTTCATCAGTTATAGGATATTCAATTTGTGATTCCTTTAAAATATCTTTGGTTGGAAATTCCAAAGTCTCTTCCTCATCCAATTTTTTAGACTGAGTTATTTTTTTCATTAACTGGTTGAACTTTTCATTCTGTTTTTCCACTGCTTCCATAATTTGTTTTTTATCTTCTTCTCTCTGTTTGATATCTTCTTCTCTTTGTTTGTCTCTTTTCTTTTTATCTTCTTCTCTTTGTTTAATATCTTCTTCTCTTTGTTTATCCCATTTTTGATTATCTTCTTCTCTTTGTTTGTCTCTTTTCTTTTGGTCTGCTTTTATAATTTCTATTATCTGAGCTATCATAGCTATCTTTTCTGTTTTCTGAGCTTCCATGTTCACCATTTTTCCTTTGTTTTCTGACTTAGTAAGCTTTCCTCTCCATCCACACCATAACTTTACTCCATCTTCTTTGAAATGCCTGTTTCATTCTTTATGCCATTCATTTTTGTTTTGTTCTTTTAGACTTTTATTTTTTTATCCTTCCTGAACAAATTACATCACTACATCATATGCACTGTTCATATCACAGAATCGTGATCTGCTTATGCCTATGGGTAGGCTAGCTAGATAAGGCTTCGCAGTAAGATGGCAAATTAACCGGTCTATGAGTATGCTAGCCAGATAAGGCCTCACAGTAAGATGACAATGTAATAGGTGTCTATGGTTAGGCTAGGTGGATAAAGTCTCACAATTGGATGACAAATGTAGCCGGTGCCTATGCCAGATAAGGCCTCACAGTAAGATGACAATGTAATAGGTGCCTATGGTTAGGCTAGCTGGATAAAGCCTCACAGTTGGACGACAAATGTAGCCGGTGCCTATGCCAGATAAGGCCTCACAGTAAGATGACAATGTAATAGGTGCCTATGGTTAGGCTAGCTGGATAAAGCCTCACAGTTGGACAACAAATGTAACTGGGGAACTAAAAATAGTTTATCCAAGTAAAGCCTCACAGTTGAAAGACAAATGTAACTGGGGAACTAAAAATAGTTTATCCAAGTAAAGCCTCACAGTTGGACGCCAATGTAACCGGACCGCCATACAACCGTTTTAATATATATATGCAAACAACATTATTATTTGTACTATTTTTTATCGTTTTTAATTATTAAAGGGAAATAATAATAGTTATATAATTCTTCTTTCCTTTATCAACCCAGATTTATCTCATGTCATTGCAATACTATTTGTGATCGTATTCATTGATGTGGAAAAGAGACCTTCAATGTTTAAAATTATACCAGATAATTGATAATATATTAAAAAATAAGAACGATAAACAAATCATGCCTCCTATGGAATTTGAGAAGGCATTCTTCTTATCCTCACAACAATATTTTATGGCCAGTATAAAGAAATGCATGACTGTGATTATTGCAAAGAGAATATAACAATCTTATAAGCAATATCTTATGGAGGCTGCTCTGGGTAGTCAATCTATGCAAATTGATATTAATAGTTACCTGCCAATGATGTGACTAATGAAAAAATATTTTGACAAAGGTGACACAATAAATGATAACTTGATATCAATAATTACACATTGCTGCACTTCCAGTGGAAGATTATTATTTATTTTGTTACCAAATATAAACAAAACATAATAGTCAAAGATTAATAAACAAATAAAATAAGAACAGCAAGCTAAGACATATCTGTCAATTGCATGGCAATTAGATAGATTATCATTGACACTGATGAAAATGAAAAAGTCAAATTATATTTTAATTACAGAACACATGTTTGTGCCATCACCTACATTTTGCACATGTGATTCACATGAAAAATGAAAATTGTGATTAAAACATGCAGAACTCACTATACGTATTGCCACACAAAAACAACAGTTACACACAAGCATAAGAAGTGGTAGTCATGTGATGTTTATTGGCTGAAAAAAGTGTGATTCAGAGTAATTTACTAAATATTTTGTATAATAAACATATACCTGATCTTTGCTCTTTTCAATAAAGTTAAAAGCTGACTGTGTGTTAATAGTAAATTTATATATATATATATATATATATATATATAATTTACTATTAACACATATATATATATATATATATTTAATATAGAAATAAAACAAACTAACTCCTTCTTTTTAAAACTTGATTTATTATGACTATAATCATGAAAAAGAAATCCGACGTTTCGACTATTTTTATAGTCTTTTTCAAGGCACACTTATCTCACTCCCCTTTCCTATTACAATCACAACTTGTAATAGGAAAGGGGAGTGAGATAAGTGTGCCTTGAAAAAGACTATAAAAAATAGTCGAAACGTCGGATTTCTTTTTCATGATTATAGTCATAATAAATCAAATTTTAAAAAAAAGGAGTTAGTTTGTTTTATTTCTATATTAGATATATATGAACTATTTTGAAAAGAA